>JAECUM010019356.1:0-14457 GCA_016617855.1 Megalonaias nervosa | reverse complement strand
AAACCTATTGATGCTAAGGTGAAAGCTATCTCTCATTTTCCTGTGCCTGTCAGTAAAAAGCAATTAATGCGATTTTTGGGAATGGCCGGATACTATCGAAAGTTTTGTTCTAATTTTTCCAATATTGCTGAACCTCTGACAAATTTGTTAAGTAAGAGAAACAAGTTTCTCTGGACCGAAAAATGTCAGGAAGCTTTCGATAGGTTAAAAGCCATACTCAAAAGTGCGCTGGTTCTAACAGCTCCAAATTTCAATCAATCTTTTAAATTGTCTGTGGATGCAAGTGATGTTGGGGTTGGAGCAGTATTGATTCAAGAAGTCAGCAATGGTATTGATCACCCAGTGTGCTATTTCTCTAATAAATTAAATAAGCACCAAAGAAATTACTCAACAATCGAGAAGGAATGTTTGGCTTTAATTTTGGCATTACAACATTTTGAGGTTTACATTAGCTCGGCTCCTTCTCCGGTTGTTGCGTATAGTGATCACAACCCCCTTACTTTCATCGACAAGATGAAAAATAAAAATCAAAGATTATTAAGGTGGAGTTTATTTTTGCAAGAGTATAATCTGAACTTCAGGCACATCAAAGGAAAAGACAATTTGATTGCAGATGCACTTTCCCGTGTATAGAAATATTATTTCATATACACTTTATATAATTCATAAGAATTTTCATGTAATTTTGTTTACCTCGTGTATAATTTACATATGGTAAAAAAGAAAGCTTTGTTATGTAAATCTTTCTTTTTTCTTTATGGGAGGGAAGTGTTACGTATATGTAATTAAATTGGTTGTGTGTTAGTTTTAAGATTCTTTTTATTTTATTTTTGTTTCATTACATTTTTTTGTAATGAATATTGAAGGGATTCAAAGTTCTTTTTCAGTAGTTCGATGTTTTCTTTTAGCAAGTGTTGTTTGTTTAAGACGTAGAAGTGTTACATGAGAATTATTTTTAGTTAACCTAGTTCGTCTTAGGTTGGGAACTTCGTAAACAGGCAGTTAAAATGATTGGTCAGTATCAGGGCCATACTTTCCTTGCGTGATCACCATGTGTAAACAACGTTTATTTGTTATTGGTTTTTCAGTGGGGCTACACTGGCGTACGTGATGGATTTCTTGTAGTAAGAGACCACATGACCCATCTCGCGAGACTTGAAATGATGTTTTGGGGGTTTAAATACGCATTCTTAATATTCTTCTGGTAGAGTCGTTTTAACATCTTGAAGGAACAAGGTGTTATTTTTATTTGTTGCCAGATTGTTTGTTTTTCATCTGATTTTTGGATTTAATAATTTATTCTCCTGGAAACTCAACAAGTTGACTTTCTTATAAAACCTTCTGAAAGATATTCATGGAAATTTATTCTGGAATTATTCGGAAACAAAAACTGTGATTCAATTGAGGAATTGTTGATATTCGTACATTGGACCACATCTGACATCATCGCCTTCCATATTTGTGTGTCGTCGAGATTCGAACTTGGATTCTAATAGAACTATTTAGTGATAAGACTTGTGTTTTTCATTCTTAGGATTAAATTTTGGATTATATTCACAATCCGTAAGTCCTATTTAACAATTTTTACATTGTTTTGTAGGGAAATAAATTATTTTGTTAAAATATACAAAACTTGTTCTCTTTCACTCTTTTCTTTGTTACTGAGTACGAGCCCTTGTCACGTAACATAGGTGGTGCTCCTATTTCGACGGATTTTGTACACCCCAGAATGACTTACATTGATATGTTGTTTGCAGTATTTTCCAAGAACTCAATTCTCCCCCATGCTGCTATGTTTCACAAAGTAAAACTCCATTAATCATGAGTTCTGACGTGTATTTTTGGGTTTGCTGATAGTGTATTGCTTCCTGAATAGGCTTTTAAAAATGAATCACTCTGGAACACTCCTCCGACAACTGAAATAATTATGCGTTGCGTTTTATATATGAAGTAACATATGACTTTAGAGAAACGTTGGCACTGTTCACAAATTCGTCTATAATCTTTGTTACAGATGGCTTAAACATTCTCATCAAGGCAAATATATGTAATAACGTTTGTTCAAGAACTTAAAACGAACTGGGTTGTTCCACTTCGTGAATTATACCTATGGAAATTAGCACAGTGGGCTCACCCACATAAGTTCTCAAAGTACTTAACACATCACACTAGCTATTGTTAGTAATGTAACTAATATGTGAAATGGTGGTTATTTACACCTGACCTCTATTTAAACTGCCCCAAGGATAGATTTAAATCAGCTCCAATCTGTAGTGTTTGGCGATTATATATGTTACATATTACGGGCATATATTGATGTAGTATTTCTTTTTAAGATTGCTGGAAACACGTGTTGAAAACACGACCGTAATTTTTTTTTGGGGGGGGGGTAACAAAATTGTGTTTTAGCGTGACACGTATCATGGCAGGTATGTACATGTACTGGCGAAATACGACAATAGTACATGACACAAAATATGATGGACGTAAAACAACGAAGCAGTCACTACAACATACATAGCAAAGGTGTTTTACGACGCAATACAACGGTAAATGCAGCACGCAACACAGCGATTCTCCAAACACAGAACATGCTTATGGTAGAAGATATAAGCACCCAGAGAAGAAATTTAAACAGTGCCTATCACATAAAACAATTATCAATAAAACGTGTATGAGGGTAAAATGAATTCAATCTTACTACACCATTTACATTCATAACAGGACATGCACTTTAAAATGAATCGCTTCCATGTCTTATATATTGGACTCACTTTATTTCCTAATGATTGAAAGTTGGTAGCGGATTGCATGTCTAGTAAAAGTTTGTTCCATGCCCTGGACTCCAATCACATACCATAATCGATATCTATACCCGTAATTCGATAGTAGAGTGTTTAGAAAAGTTGTTTTTAGAACACTGGCGAGCGGGACGAATTTGTTTTCCACTTAAAGTACCAACTGTCGTTCTACTGACATCTTGCTACTACAATAAACCCAGTAGACACAGTCCTATGACTTTGATACTGACAAATCACCAAACGAAATAGAAAAAATGAATACCAAATACCAACGTTGCAGACAGCTGAAAACTTTAGCCAGGGAAAGCTGGATTTTGTGAGTTAGAAATAGGTCACCGAATGTATTATCATTGGGCAAGTATTGTCGAAGGAACCTATTTTACTAGAATAATTGGAACGGGGGGGGGGGGAATGGGGGTTGTCAAGTTTAGTAGCATTCAATTCACTGAAGAAGTGCCAGACTAAGAGACAGAAGTTGAAGTTGAAAAGGATAAATGTATCTAAAATTGTCAGTTGCTATATCTTGTTAACTTTTGAACAGTACATTTGAAGACATTTGCCATGAAACTCTCCTACAACATTTTTTACATGTCAAATTGCAGTTGGTATTTATAGTGATATGAAGTTCTCTTTTTTGTAGACTTTGACGAACCAGTATACCCGTGTATAAACGAGATCATTTAGTGTAACTGTCAGTTGTGTAATGTTTGCAACTTCTGACAGCAAAAGTTGTTCTTATTACAGGTGGTGCTCCTATTTCGACAGATTTTGTGCACCCCAAAGTGACTTATATCGATATGTTATTGGCAGTATTTTCCGAGAATCCAGTTCTCTCCCATGCTGCTGTGTTTCACAAAGTAAAACTCCATTAATCATGAGTTTTGAAATTTATTTTCCTGGGCTTTGCTTGCTTTGCTGATTGTTTATTGCTTTCGGAATTGCCTTTTAAAACTGAATCACACTTGAACACTACTCCGACAGCTGAAATAATCATGCTTTGCATTTTATATATAGAGTAAAATACGACTTCCAAGAAACTTTGCCACTGTTTACAGACTTGTCTATAATCTCTATTACAGATGGCTTAAACGTTGTCATTGAAGGTAATGATATGTAATAACCTTTGTTCTACAACACGCATCTACCATCTCTTTGATTTACCTATAACTTATAACGAATTGGGTCTTTCCACTTTGTGAACTTTACCTACGCAAATAAGCACAATGGGCTCACCGACATCAGTCCTCAAAGTACTTAACACATCACACTAGCTATTGTTAGCCAGTTAAGTAGTATGTGAAATGGTGGTTGTTTAAACCTGACTTCTATTTAATCTACCCCAAGGATAGATTTAAATCAGCTCCAATCTGTAGTGTTTACCGATTAAATATGCTACATGTTACGGGCATATATTGATGTGGTGTTTTTTTTTTTTTCGAAACTTACTGACAGTCGTGAAATTACACACGACAACAGTACTTAACAAAAATATGATGGACGTAAAATAACGAAACAATACGACTTGCGGAGCGAAGGTACGTACGATACAATCTAAAGGCAAAATCTATAGGCAACACAAAGATCCAGCGTGCATGGAACACACTTACGATAGAGGATATAAGCACACAGAAGATACTAAAACATTACATATAAAATCGAAACCATACTACTGTTTGCTGGACGAATGTTATGATTGCACAATTTAGCGAGTCAAATAATGACTGTTGAGCGCAGACAAAGCAAAAATCTAAATTTTGATATAATCACCGAGAGCTGAAATAAATGTTCAATGAATTTAACATAAAAGCAACAAAATATGTGTCAAGTGATAATCTGCACAAGTTTGGACTTCTGCAGTGGCCTAGTGGTTAGAGCGTCCTTCTCGGATATGGAGGTCGCGGGCTCGAACCCTGTCTGAGTCATACCAAAGACTTATAAAAATGGTACCAACAGTTCCCTCGCTAGGCGCACATCATTAAGAGGTTATTGTTAGGTCTGGTCGGCCTGGTGTCAGGATAATGTGACTGGGTGGGACATCGTGCTACATGTCTGCGGCATGATGCCCCAGTGCAAGACATCACTATAAACTGCCATATTGCAGACATCGTAGCGATATGACTAAATAATTGTTAAAGCTACGTTAAAAATCCAGATCACACACACACACACATACGAGTTTGGAAGAGGTTAAAGTATGGTCAAAGTTAGTTGTTTTGCAAAATAAATTATTAGAGAATAAGAATGTTGATTTGTCTATTTCTAACATGAAAACAGATATCCTGCAATATTTCAGAAAAGATGCAGATTTGAAATTGCACTCAGTCATCACGGCATGGAGATAAGAAGCATCAACCCTGATAGCAAGATGGTTAAAACAGTACAGAACGAAAACGATTAAATTATACATTTGATGTTGATGAATATATAGATTTCGATTTGGCTAAATTTACAGTGCAACTAGCAAATTTCGTAAAACTTCACGCGATCGATCTACAACGACTCCTCTTAAACAGATACAGAATTTATGGATAACAAACTTTGTTTTAAATCGGCAGATGGGGATTCAGTAAATGAAGTAAATGTCTTTTAATCAAAAACAGGAATGGCAAAGGCTGACATGGGTCTGAAATAATTCATACGTCTGAAAGGATTGAAGAAATTTTGTAAATTGCTGAAAATAAAAGTTCCCTTTATAGACTGATGTCCTGTTGGCTTGTTGGTCATGTCTATAATCAGGTATTACGACTCTATTGTCCTAAACTAAGTAACAGAAAAGAGCTACAACCAACAAGGTTTCTATAATTCAAAAAATAATATATTTCTCTAGAATAAAGGTGAAAGTTCCAAAAAAAATTAAAGTATTGTGACTTAAATCCCAAATATCCTAAATGTTCTGTCACAAGTCCACAGTGTATGAGATTCTAACTCAATTCCGGTGGTGTTCTAATTAAATTACAATATTGAGAAATGTTGATGTGCCTGTAGTCTCTAATGCGCTACTGCGCAAATGGCATGGATTGTGGCTATGTGTTAACAATCTCTTGATGAACGACAATAATATAATCAAAAATGTCCTTGCCTAAATTCAGTTAAATTCCAAATTAATGAATTAGGCAAAGAAGCATTATTGAGCACTTTGTGTCCTGCCATCTTCGTTTGCGGAGAATTCGTTATTTGAATTTGGGTGTCTGTTCTATCATATTAATTCGAACGTGAATTCCGATCTCGATTATCATGGCTTTAAACTGTCAAACGTTCTGATGTAATTCATGACGTGTTTACAATTGCATCATGAGCTAAACCTGTTGCTCTGTAACAATGTACTTAGTATATATATGATCTTTCATTCAGAAATTTGGCATCGTTTGAGTTTTTAGACAATAGCGATAGGGATTGGCCCATGAACTGAAAGCAATCAACCAATGCAATTGTATTTTCCTTTCCATCCTTCATGAACCTATCAATTTGGAGATCCGTGCAAACAAAGTTATTTCTTTTTTGTATATGACTCCATTATCTTAAGCTAAGAAATAGAAAAGAGGGAAAACCAATGAGATGACTTCAATTATGCTTTAATTGTCAACCTACTTTTACAAATGCCGACATTGATGTACAGGTTTGGTGTGCACATTTTCTTGCAGTCCTAAATCGGCAGGTTCCAGTCAAATGCAATAGGCTTAAGAGAATTATGCAACGTGACTGGTTTAACTCTGAAATAAAGGAAGCCATGAAACTGCGTTATTTATGTCACAAACAGCGTACAAACGACGTTACAAGCAATACAGAGAATATGTAAAAAGTTTAATCGCTGAAGCTAAATAGGATATTTTCAAGATTATTTGAGAATAAAAGTAGCTATAGAAAAATATGGGAACATTTTCGTAACTTTAATTTAAGTTCTAAAGTTCAGAATTTCCTTTCAGAATTAAAAATCGGTAGGCATACTATTACAGAGATGTTTGAAGTTGCGAATGACCTAAATACATTTTTACATCAATAACTTCAATACTTGGAGAACATTCTTCAGACCAAAGGTTTTTGGCACCCTATGCAAACTATGACTTTGCCCCTACCCACCATTAGACAAAATTTCGCGCCCTAGGCGACCGCCTAGTTGGCCTATATGGTTGGATCGGCCCTGTTTGTAAGAATCCTGGTATTTTCCAAGTACTGAATTAGCTTGTAACGCAAGATTGATTAGTTCCCTTTTTCAATCATTAAAATTAGACCCACCGATCTGGTATTTCCGGTTTCCTTTTTATTATAAATTATGCAGACGATTGCGTTTTTCCACACTCTACATGTAACTTCCTGTGGTTATGTATTGAATAAGAATACCAATGATTGACGTATCTCCTTTCTTATTTTGTAGACCACCTTTTGATGCATCATATGTTCCAGATGACTTCAGTGTGTTCATCTTGTTCAATTTTTTTTTGTTGCAACAACTTGCTCAGTAACAACGATATCACCTGAATGTGTATGTGACACTTTGTATACCCCCCACCCCACCCCCGCATCTGCCTCTTTAGTACATTATATGATGAATTCTTGAATTCCTTTTGGCTGACTACCAGGTTCTGTTCTAGGACATCCCATTGATTATGGAACGCCATATTTGACAAGGGGAGTTATTCCTGTTCCATTTAGCACTACCGCCACGTGCGAATGTTATATGACGTCACATGACGTCAGGTAAAATAATAATGTTCTCTTTCGGGAACTGTCCTCCTATGATGTTGTCTATTGGAGTATAGAGCCCTCGCTTTTCGCTCGTGCACTTCACCCAGCCAAACAACATTATAGGAGAACAATTCCCAAAGAGAAGGCAATAGTATTTAATGGATTGCCATGACACTTGTTAAAATGAAAACATCATCAAAATCGCCCTATTTAGAAGAGTTATTGCCCTTTTTAATTTGTGGATGAATGCAGTGTATGACAACAAGTTGTAAACGTAATTTGTCTCACAGTTTTTAGTGGATCTCCGTCAAACATTGTACATGATATGTCCATCGTCTAGAGATGATCATACCTGTGTGTCCTCACGCTTTTTTGTTATGGTCATTGCACTGTTTTGCTTTGCAAATCAACGCAGTGCATGATATGATCTCGTGAATGTGACTACTAGCCTGGGAGTTTTAGACTGATCGCTGTGAAAGGTAATTCATATACAGGATCGTCATTCGAAGATGTGCATATTAACAAATAACTGTGCTCCTGTGTTACTTACTGGGTTTATTGCTCAATTTGCATTGGAACTTGATGTAGCGTATGACAAAATATTGTGAACGCAACTAGTTTGTGTTCAATGAAATGCGACGAAACTTTGTACATGTTGATGGATATTATCTGAAGACATATCACCGTGCTCTCTCAATTTTTATTAGAGTTGCTACAGTTTTTGTCATGCAGATAAATGCAGTATAAGACAAGACATTGTGAACGCAATTCGTCTTGTAGTTTTATATGGATCGCTGTGAAACTTTGCACATAATATGGTCGTTAGCTAAAGATGAATATATTGACAAATTTTTGTGCTCCAGCGATTCTAGTAAAGGTTATTGCACTTCTGACTTTCAGCAAGAATGCAACCACACGTGGCTTTTTGCAAGATGCAGTATGTATGAATGCGAAAACACTTGTGGATCTGAGCAAGATGCAATACATATGAATGCAAACATGCGTGTGGCTTTCAGCAAGATGCAATACATATGAATGCAAACATGCGTGTGGCTTTCAGCAAGATGCAATACATATGAATGCAAACATGCGTGTGGCTTTCAGCAAGATGCAATACATATGAATGCAAACATGCGTGTGGCTTTCAGCAAGATGCAATACATCACAAGATGCAAATCGCACGAGTTGCTTTCAGTATAGATTACTGTGAACCTTATCATATATTATGATCATCTTTAGAATATATACATGTTGACCTATCTTTGCACTCATCTTCATCATTGGGTTGGGATGCAGGAGAGCAGGGGCACATTTGCGGCACCACGTTTGTTCGCCACTCGTCCAGTTTTACAAGTGTTACGTGTAGGCTCGTACAAAAGTAACAAAAGAAAAGAGTGAAGTCAACAAGCTTTGTAAGTTTAGCAAAATAATTTATTTCCCTAGAAAACAAGGTGAAAATATGAAATAGGACTTACGGTTTGTGAATCTAATGCAAAAATTACTCCTAGAATTCAAAAATATAAGTCCTATCACTAAAAAGTTCTAATTGAATCCAAATTCGAATCTCGAGGGAGTTCCAATACGGAAGGCGATGACGTCCTCTATAACCAGTTTGTGTTGATGTGTCGACAGTTCCTTGTTGAGTCACCAAGAATATAATTCTGGCTATTGAATTCCGAATAATTTTTAGTAAATGTCTTTGTCCAAGAATTTCGATGAAGAAAAGTATTTTCCAGGGTGAATAAATTATTTTAAATAAAAATCTCAATTCAAATGGTAAGAACAGGAATACCTTTCGGCCTGAAGGTATAATTTACGACTGACTCATAAACACTGAGACTGAGAATTAAACCCAACTAAAACGTTATTTCAGACCCGCGTGATGGGTCACGTGGTCACTCAATACAAGTCTATTAGCACGTAGGTTAGAATAGCCCTATCTAAGAATCTGATTCCCACTTTGGAAATGAATTTAAAAATAAAACTGTTTACAACAGAGCTAACACGTGGGCTGAACATGACCTTGGTAATAACCAATCATTTTCACTTAGTGTTTACAAAATCGGAACGGGGCCCCGAGTGGCCGAGTGGTCTAAAGCGCTCACCGTTACGGATCACTGCCATCTCACCTCTGTCTGCGTGAGTTCGAGTCTCAGGCTCGGCTAACGTGGGCACGTGAGAAAGCCTGCCAGTAGCTTCTCGTGGGTCGGTGGTTCTTCCCGGGGTTTTCAAGGGTTCTTCCTCCACCAATTATACTGGCCGCCATGTATAGCCTATCTTGTGCTGAAAAATGGCGTTAAACCCTACAACAACAACAATAACAACAATAACAACAAAATCGGAACCAAGGTCAAGAACTAGGTCAGCTAAAAATACAATGTAGCAATCATTTTGCGTTCTAATCAGACTAAAAGAACTGAACTAAATTTACTGGGAAAAATGTCAAATCCAGTAAAAATATTATCCTTACAACAAAATGTAATGAAATAAAAATACAGTAAAAGAGAATTTAAAACTAACACACAAGTAATTTAATTACATATACGTAACACAAAACTGGAATATTTGATGGAATTTCAAACAATGAAAACGACTGACAAACAGTTCTTCAAATTTTCAACCTTTCCTTCGTCAGTTTCAGCCGATGAACCATCTTCGTTTCCATAACTTCTCTAACTTCCGGAAGGAGTTAGAGTCCTCCTTGATATTCAGTGCTCTCTTCTGTCATATTTTATTCTTGACATTTCCACTGGTCTTTGACCACTCCGGTGGCTTAGTGGTTAGAGCGTCCGCTTCGGATGCGGGAGGTCACGGGTTCATACCAAAGACTTACAAAAATGGTTCTAACAGCTGCCTCGATAGACGCTCGGCATTAAGAGGTTAGTGTTAGGACTGGTCGGCCTGGTGTTAGGATAATGTGACTGGGTGGGACATCATGCTACATGTCTGCAGCATGATGCACAAGTGCTAGACATCACCATAAATGCCACATTGCAGACATCGTAGCGATATCACTGACAAAATTGTTAAAGCTATGTTATAAATCCAAATCACACACACTTGACTGGTCTTTGTGGTCAGCCTCTTCTTCGTTTTTTATTTTCTTTGCACAGAATCTAAATAGGTACAGGCACATCTAGCATCCGACATCTCTGCTATGGGTATTATTATAAACAATCAATGACGGATCTTTAAAACTTCTTACCAACGAGTAATTAAACACACACACACACACACACACACACACACACACACACACACACACACACACACACACACACAGAGGTGGGTCTAGAAAGGTATATAACTTCATCGAAAGTTGTTTTTAAGCGACATGTACAGAGCTCCCTCACTGTTAAACCCATCAGTGTACCACCTCCCATCGTGGACCACGCGTCTTGTCGTGGATCCCATTATATTGGTTCAACTGTCGGCTGGGTGAGTGTGTCCATGGGAAAGATATTTACTTTGCATTTCCTCTGCATGATAAAGCCAAGATTGTGTTGAAAGTGCAGTTAAAAACCAATCATCCAGTGTGTTTTGTTACATACTTCCCACTTCATTTGTTTCAATTTTATTTTGTTTTTCTTGGATGATGAGGGCTAGTTATGGATAATGAGATTTTGCATCATTGAATACAATACTTTTGTGTTTTAATGAACAATAAGGACCCAAGTTTCTTGACAAATCCCTCGCTTTACACTTGTGTCACTTGTCTGACTGCCACGAATAGCGTACAGTCAGCATTATATAGTTCACCTTAGGACACCTATTCTGTAAAAGTACTTAAGTCGCCGTTTTACTTATTTGAGACATTTGATAATATTAAATACATGATTTTATTATATGGTAAATTCTAGGTTTCTTTATCATCAAATCTTTAACCTATTATATTATTTTGGCATTTATATTATTAAAATGTTTGATAAATACAGTTTATTTTTCATAAGATCCTTCATTCCGATTTTTAAATATAAATATGCCAGTTTATGATCTAATCAGCCGAGTTTAACTTTCCATATTAGTAACTGATTTCTTGACATCAAACATTGTCTGTAAATCTAATCGATTTTGAATTTGACCTTAACCTTTTACCACAGCTAATGAAAAAGCAATAAAATTTAGTTTTGAATAAGATGATAATGCGTAAGTCTTTGTTAAAATTAATACCAATAAATATATGTACAACCTAAAACTTCGACCATTTCTCCACACTTTACATAAAATGTCATACTCTGTTCTACAGTTATGCTTTTTAGTTTTGTAAAACCAAAACTTATTCTACATTCCTAGCCAAAAATAGCATATCAAGCCCACCCACCCCCACCCTGCATGTATATATGAACCGCTCCCTAATCTTGATTTAAAATAGCAGTAAGTATGCAGCTTGCTAATGATAACCTGAGACTGGCAGTAATAACGGAAAAACAACTCTCACAATCAAATCATGGTACAAATATGTTCACAGATGCAGTTTTATGAGGGGGGGGGGGTATTTTCTTTCGGATGGTTTTCTAGTCACTTAAATTTGATACTAAGAATTATAAGCCATCACGAACTGTCCTTTATTATTAAAGACACAATTCACGCGAAGGCAGCAACCTAACGATTGCCGACAGTGTTTAATGTGACTTTAACATCTTCAAAAGCACGTGCAAATCGGGAGGATACAAAGATGTATAGTGAGGAAAGAAGGTTGCATCTATTCATGTACCTATATGTGGGCGTTCATGCCATTAACGTCGTGAGTTAAGTGATTTTGTTTCGTTAAGGACTCATACAACACGCATTTTTCATAAAAATTATATTGATTGTTTTACATTTTTGCAGCGCGCGCTCACTTTTTATGTGGAAAAGTTATAGTAATATATTGTATAAGGTTCTTTGGAATAGCAATGGAAAAAACAAACAAACAAACAAACAAACAAACAAACAAACAAAAAAAACAATGAGCAACTCAGTTTGTATTTTTACAACAAGACCAAAAAGATTATGTATTATGGATACTGGACTAATCTACATACTTTTAAAACGAAAGGACTGAAAGTAAACTACCAAAGGAGTGTAGCGGGAAGAAAGAAAATAATACAGTTCTGCTTATCTGCTTTCTCTTTTAATACCTTGTCAATACATTACAACGAAGTTACACACGAAAGAAAATAATTAAAAGTAAAACAGAAAGCATTCAGAGGTATTTATGATACGTACATGACAAGAAATGTACGTATATATTCCACGTGTTAGGAAGTTTGTCTTTCAGAATGATGGATAGGTCTACACATATTTATAAACCAGGTAACATTTCCTACAAAACGATAGAATACAGTGATGCCAATATAAGCTTTACATAATACCACCGACCCACCCAAAAATAGGTTTTCACTACAAGATTCGAAGACTAAAAGCAAACGGGTTAAAGCGGATTATAAAAACAGCATTGAGCAAAATAAAAAATTAAAAAAAAACAATTAGCACAGGAATAAAACAATTAATGTTGTGGAAGAAAACTTTGGAGAACACAATAAACTGGTGGTTTAAACACAAACAGATAAAAAATAAAATAACAAAGAGAATATAAAAAAAGTAAATCAGGAATAAAATAATGGAAAATGCGGAATATGTCATTTTAGCAAATAATATCGGAAAACATTATCTGGTATAATTTGTTTTTCAGAGAAACACTACTACGCATATTTTATTTGCCAACGGTACGCTTAAATGATTTTATTACTGGTTGGAAGAATTCCTAGTCTACAATCCGTCTTAAATACAAAAGGGAACACGATCTATTGTTTTCAAATGGAACAAACAAGACAAGATTTAGCAGACGTACAAGTAGCTATACTGAAATTAGGAATTATACGAATATTATGGCAAAAGTTTATACAATATCGAGCTAACAGATTTACAGTGATATTAAAAATCCAGTTATTATTTCGAACTGGAGTCATTTGTTTGGGCATACTATTAGATATAAAATATACCTATCATTTTCTAATAAATATATGGAGATGATAATCGGCAGATAAATATATTACTATGTAACCAGTAGGATAGATGATGAATTCTATTCTATCCATTTAGTATAAAAGATCTAGTAACAGAGTGTTCGATAGTATTATTTGTATTTAATATTAATTATGCCTACTGTTATCAAGCATTCTCCTATAGAATCCAGAGAGAGCACTTTCCGTTCTGTCTGGTGTATATTTATAATTCTCTATAATTAATCCTATATACCTTGATTTCTTTCATAGGAATCCGGAATGACTGTGTAAATAGATGAGAATTAATTGTTCGGTCGTCATGCGAGTTTGTCTGCTACACACGAGTGCATATAACACCGATTAAGTATCATCATGTTTTGGTGATGCATGCTTGCTCGTGATGGAATATGGGTTGGTGTGTGCAGGCAAGGCAATGGGTACTATTTACCCGCGGACCTGGGTTCGAATCTCCGTAGAGTACGAATTAAAAATTCTCTAACCTGTATGATAGTATTATTTGTATTAAATATGAATTCTGCCAACTATTATCAAGCATTCTCCTATAGAATCCAGGAAGAGCACTTTCCGTTCTGTCTGGTGTATATTTATAGTTCTCTCTCTCTCTCTCTCTCTCTCTCTCTCTCTATATATATATATATATATATATATATATATATATATATATATATATATATATATATATATATATATATATATATATATATATATATATATATATTTACGGGATATTAATATTAGGATTTCAAGACCTATTTTTAGCTTGGTTTTCCAACAAATTTGGTTTTAAAATTGGGTAATATTTTGTTTAAAGGAAGTAAAAAGTTAAAAACGGGTGCTTTTAAAAGCTTGTAGTTTGAATAAAGATGTTGGGAAATGAAACGGTTTGTGTGACAATTAAAACGTTTCGAAAACCTGAAGAAGAAAAAACAGTTTACAGTGGCTGAAAACGGACAGTTTGGGGAATA
>JAECUM010019355.1:0-73532 GCA_016617855.1 Megalonaias nervosa | reverse complement strand
CTATACATGGCAGCCAGTATAAATGGTGAAGGAAGAACCCAGGAAAACCCTGGAAAGAACCACCGACCCACAAGAAGCTACTGGCAAACTTTCTCATGTACCCACACTGGCTGAGCCCGAGACTCGAACCCATGCAGACAGAGGTGAGATGGCAGCGATCAGTAACGGTGAGCACTTTAGACCACTCAGCCACTCCAATTCAAAGTTATAAGATGAAGCCCAGAATTTCTGGTCAAAATGTGTCGACTTATAAGCCAGCAAACACGGTACTGGACACAAGAACAATACAATTGATTCTGTTCAGATCTTACAGCATGATTGAATAATTTCTACATAAACAAGACTATATAGTTCTCTATTTGACCTCAGGTCACAATTAGCATTTTCTAAACAAAATCTATTACCTAATGGAAAATTTCATTCTGGAAGGTTCCAAATGTTTTACGAGATAAAATCTTATTTATAATTAGAAGGTCTGTTACTAAAATTATAATATAAAATGTGGTAAACAAAAGGTAGACTCAGCATTTCATGGGTAATTTCCAATGTTCTGGACTCAGAATGAGATAAATATGTTGTTGACAAAACCAAAATCAATGATTCAGGTCAGGTAGAAAATGAACTAGAGTTTGGACAAGGTCAAGCCCAAATTACAATTATCCATAGCATATAATGAATTTTAGAAAAAACTAACAAACAATGCAAATGAAATATGCATAACAGTCACTCATAATCACACTCATTTAAGAAAATGACAACATAAGCTTACATACAAAATCTCATCAAAATCTGAACTGAAATATGACCATTTTGGTGTTCAAAAGCTCAGCCAATCAGATACAAGATCACCTCATTAATATGAATGTATCACAATCAAACTCATATGACATCTTGTTATATAAACTTTACATATCAAGCCTGATTAAAATCTCAGATGAAATGTGTGTTCGCAAGTGTTTATAGATGGACAACAGGCTCAAGGTCTGTTTGCATTGATACCTTCTGCCCAAACAAACCTGGCAGTTGCTACATAATGCCTCTGGGCAAAACACTTTACTCCAATTGCTTCAGTATGAAATACTCATTTTGATGTTCCATTAATATCAATCTATCCTTCTGACTCCAGAAAAATTACCTGATAAAGCTTTTCCTGGGAGTGATGTACAATATAGTTGGATCAGGCAGATACTGGAAGTTGACCCTGGTATTTTTTACCTCATAGCCATCAAAATACATGGTAAAAGACTCCGGCTTTAGATAGGGATGATCTGTTGGTTTGGTCTCACAGTAGGCTATTCTATCTGTAACTAATTCTCTGAAACCAAAATTTACAAGGATTTCTGTCCTGACATGTTTAAAACAAATCCTAAGTCAACCATTTTGATGAAAGACAATTTTAAAAGACATTATGCACCATGTACATTATAATCTGAATAAAATTAACAAGTTTATAATGAAGTACAAAGTCAACAATAATTTATGCATTTATTCCAATTTTAATGAAGTTCTCTTTTCAGGAATAAATTGGGTGAAATTCTCTTTTCAGGAAGAAATCCAGACATCTCATTTCTTTATAAAAGACACCATATATTTTTGCACTGAAATTTGTATTAGAAAATACATAAATATCTATTAGTTGATTTTCAAAATTCTTTTATCATCTAAATCTTATTGTCATTTTTACTACAACAAAAACAAGACCTGAATACACTTTTTTAATTCAACATTGAAAGATTATTGAGTAATGTCTACATTTTGCTACTTTACTGCGGGTTCCAACATTTCGAACTGCACCAATGGTGCAGATTAACAAGAACACCATTGGTGCAGTTAACAAGAACACCAATGTTGCAGGCTAACAAGAACACTACAAATAGCACATGATACACCTATCTTGTTTAGTTTTCTCTACTAATGACCTTGACCTTCAATCTAGGGACTTCACTAGTGAATGATAAAGTTTAGACCTGGGTAAAGATTTAGCAAAATATCAGCTGGGGTTAAAAAATGAAGAATGTGCATAGAAACAGAACACTAACTTGCACTAATTCTTGTGACCTTGACCCTGAGTCTAGGGACCAAAATATGACTGAATATGAAAGACACTGTCAAGCCACAGACACAGGCAATTCACTAAAATATCTTCACTGGTTCAAAAGTTATACCAGTACATGGACAGTAGTCACTGATTTATATGATTATTGCCATGACCTTGACTTTAAAACAGGGAATATGGCTAAAGCATGTCACACACTGTCTAATCTTGATATATATCTTGTTAAAGTTTCATTAAAATATCTTAACTATGATCCACTACTCTGGACACAAACAGAATTCAGATACATTTTTCTTCATGTGACTTTGAAGTAAGGAGTGTGTCTACATGATTCACCATCTTGTCATATTTTCTTGTGCAAAGTTTCATTAAATATCTTCAGTGGTTCAAAAGTTATGCTCTAGGTAAAGATACATGTCACAGAATAATGTTCTTTTCATTGCTGTGAGCTTGACTTTAAAGGAAAATGCACTTATGTACCTTGAATACTATTTGAATGGAATTATGCACTGTATTCAAATGTACTGGGCAGTTTTAAAGATATGGCCAATTAATTTTAACCAATGGACAATGACAGTTGCTTTGATGAATATTGTATTAAAATATTTTTACAGTTCATAAAGTTACTGAGAAGGATAAAAGTCAAAGAATTCCATTTTCCCTTGTTGTGACCTTGATTTTGAGGCAGGGTGTGTGGCCATGATATATGACATACTATCTAATCTTGATATATAGGTAAGGTGTGTGGCCATGATATGTGACATGCTATCTAATCATGATATATACTTAGGCATAGTTTCTTTAAAATCTTTTCAACTGCTACAAAGTACAAGGACAAACTAGCAAATGTTATCACATGTACAGATACCATAATAACATAATGGTCACAGACAACTAATTATTCTATGAGCAATGGAATCAATCTATATGTGGTAGAATACCAGGAAAACAATCAGTGTCAATTTTCAGAATAAGCTGCATATGGATTACCTGCATTAGTAGACTTAAACCTAACACTATTTATTATTTCATCAGTGTAGTCACATAGGTACTACTAGATGTACAGTGTAAATGGGGAGATCTTACCAAACTGATCTTTACAAAGGATTTTTGGTGGGTAAAAAATGAGGCATGCAGCATATTGTTTTCATCATTTTAAAAGTTTCCTCTTGGTCAGATCATGCCAATCTTACCACCAAACATTATGCATTATAGTCTACAGGAACTGAAGTAGTTGTCTGTAACATATACTAAGTCTGGCTTGAGATGGGCATACAATGAGAGTCCCTTGAAGGGACTGATGATCTACTGGCTAAATTTGTTTCCTCAGAAATTCAATATAAGACCTTTTCTTCCTTTTAACTGTGGATTGTTGAAACCATCTTTGATATTCTTCAGCAATAACAAGACTTTCAAATTAGCTGCTGTGGTGGACATATTGGATATCAACTTGGCACAATTTTCATTTCAGAACAACAAGGCATCATAAGAGGTCATATGGTGAAAACCCCATGTTGATATGACTTTCCATTTTCGAGAAGCACTGATAAAAATATATTCAAGATGGATGCCATGGTACCCTTATTTGATATCAGATATTTGTACCGTTTCTATTTCACAGGAAGATTTTTGTTGAAACCACAATGTTGATATGACCAGCCATCTAGGACAAGTAATGATAACAAGAGTTTCAAGATGGCAATAGTAATGGTCATATTAGAAGTTAGAATGACAACATTTTATTTGTCACCATCTATACTTAACTCTTTACCTTCTGCAAACGCATATATGCAACACTAAAAATAGGGTTGGGAAACCCTAGGGACATATATAAATGTTTTGTATTAAAGCTTTGCTTTGAATGAAATCACAAACATCTAGTTTTTTTAACAATATTTAGCCAATGATAATAATATTATCAACATAAAATGATGAAAGTGTTCTATTAGTAGTTTTACAGCATATGAGCAGGAATTTCCTTTGAAAATGAGGTAAATTGTCAAAGTGAAACAAAATGGCAGCATTCATGTATTCCGACCACGATTCCAATGAAAGTTTTGAAGGATTTGAAATTGATGACATTGCCTTTAATGATCCAATTAAAAATGAAGGATTGGACATTAGTGCAAGTCCTGTTTTGACACCTGAAGTTTCAGATTTATCTGAAACTGAGGATGGAACGTGCGATGATCTTTTCTGGTTGGAACACGTGGGACCGTTGCATGTGAACGACTTTACAGTTGATTAAGGACCAACATTTAATTTAAATGAAAATGCAAGGGAGATAGATTTCTTTTTACAATTTTTTCCCGAAGAAATATTCCATTTGTGCAAAATAGTGGTGAGAAAAGTAGTCTAATAGACATTATAAACACAACAGATATCTTGAGGTATATTTTTTATTATGAATATGTGAATATAAACATTGATTCCTGAGGATTATATGTACTTGTTGGTGGAAATGAGTGGCACAAAACTTTGGTAAATGTTTAAAATATTAGTTTTCATTAAATTACATAGTTTGCATGGAACAAGATTGATAAAGAGAATGTAAACAGCATGTGTACTGACTCGAGAAGCTCTCACTCAGGCAGCCATTATGATGCTCTGGGGTTCTGCCTACAAACAACTGCTAGAAGGCAGGCTGCTTATCAGGCTTAGTAGGCAGGGCAGCAAGTACTTGCAGAAGGTAAAGAGTTAACAAGAAGATTTTTAAGATGGGCATTGTGGCAGGCGTACTGAATGTGTGAATGGTACAATTAGAACCAATCACACATCATAAGAACTTGCTAAGTGAAAACCACATGTTGATATGACCATCCATTCCAGTGGAGTAGTAATAATAATATTTTTAAGATGGCCAATGTGGCAGGCATACTGAATGTGTGAATGGTACAATCAGAACCAATCACACATCATAAGAACTTGCTAAGTGAAAACCCCATGTTGATATGACTATCCATTCCAGTGGAGTAATAATGATATTTTCATGACGGCTGATATGGTGGCCATATTGGATGTCCAAGCAGCATCAATTTCATTTTGGGTCAACTAGAAATCATAAGAAGTCTTCTGGTAAAACTCCATGGCAATATTAGTTTTCATTCAGAAGGAGTAGCAATAACAAGATTTTCAAGATGGCTGTTGCATCATATCTGCACTATTTTCAATTATAACCAACTGGATATCATAAAAAGTCCTTTTTTCAAAACCCCATGTTGATATGACCAACCACTTGGGAAGAGAAAATGTAAGATTTTCAAGATGGCTACTATGGAAATCAAATCAGCACCATTTTCATTTTGGAGCAATTATACATCCTATGAAGTCTTCTGGTGAAAACCCTATGTCAATATGACTCTGTTAAGGAAGGGTGTCAATGTTAAGATTGGCAAGATTGGTCCGATTTTTGTTTAGGACCAACTAGACATTATACCATTATACCAGCTAAATATTATACCAGTATACCAACTAGACATTATATCATTATACCAATATTACCATTATACCAACTAGACATTATACTATTAAACCAATATTACCATTATACCAACTAGACATTATACCATTATACCAACTAGACATTATACCAATATGACTTTCTGTTCAGGGGGAGTAGCAGTAACAAGATTAGTCCCATTTATGAGGACCAACTAGACACTACAAGAAATCATTCAGTAAAAAGCCAATGTTGATATGAACATCCATTCACGAGTAGTTGTAAGATTTTCAGTATTGAGTATCAGACTGGCACTATTTTAATTAGGACCAACTAGACATTATGGGTAGTCTTTTGATGAAAACCCCATATCAGTATGACTTTCTGTTCAAGAGGAGTAACAATAACAAGATTTTCATGATAGCCACTGTCATGGCCACATTGGATATCAGATTTGCCCATTGTCAACCACATCTTGATATGATCATCCATTCAAGAGAAGTACAAGATTTTCATGATCACTAATATTATGGCCATGCTGGATGACCAAGTGGTACCATTTTCATTCAGGACCATGAGACTATGAGATGATGTGTGCATAATGTCAATGGCAATCCTCCAGGTAGTTTAGTAGTGATATCAAAACTTGTGTTAAGGGACAGATGGACAATGAACAAGTGATGGATGGATTACAGATCACTATGGATCAAACAATACACCTGTGCTACATATGATTCATGATACACACCATATGATACCATACATTATTGATACACATATCAATTTGATCTTTAAAAGTCTGTTAATGATAGAGTGGTGCCATTTTATGTGTGTCAACATTTTGGTTGTATTTCCAGATTCATATTACAGACAGACATAGATTTATCATCAGTTCATATGCCATTCTCATCCTTGAGAAGATAAAAAAATACTTCCAGACTGACTACCTGTTAGTCGTCAGTGATTTTTATTCAACCTTTTAGGCCATATGATACTATTACATTTGATGATTGCATGACTCCTCTTGGTCACCACAATTTTTGTCCTGCATGGCATGAATGCTTTACACGCATCTAATTTCATGTCATTAGCTAAATTTGGAAAGCATTATGGTGTTATCTTCAAAAAAGAAGAAATAGTGCAATTTCCTTGTTCAAGAAAAATCTTATCTTCAACAAGTCTGAGTGTAGAATCATATCCAAGAACATCTGAGTGCGATAGCAGAGATGACTAACAGCAAAGTCCATGACATCATACTATAACTGTAAAATAACTGTTGCTGCACTAGCACCTGTGAGTGAAAAAGGAAATGACTGACAATACCCACTCCCTTTCTACAAATTAAGACAAAGTGTCTATAACTCATGCAGATTGGAACCTGCTTCCTTGCTGATTCTGGGCTAATGTTTGCTTTTATCCTGTCTTCACATTACATATAAGAAAAAAGGAGACATTCCAAACGTTTTCCCCCTGTAGTATTTAAGTACTTAAAGCCAATTTTGCACAAAGCTTATCTGTTGCTTTGTACCTATTTTAATCACGTTTTCATGCAATGCTTCTGGTGTGCATTGCAGTAATCAGTGATCACATTGGAAGTGCAGCCTTCAAGTTCAATTCAAGTTGACTAGATATGATGCAGTAGAAACCTTTCACACAAAAATGGATATTAAATGATCAGTAAAGTATTTAAATTATACACAGGTAATAAGTCTGGAATGTCTGCTCTATGTTCATATATATCATCAGTGGCTGAACATGCTGATCAGATAAAATAACTAGCATGGAATTGGGAGGGGATTTCAAACCATGTAAGTTAGTGACCTTGTGTTAATTTGAAGAAGGCAAGTGAATGTTGTCAATCTTTTTGTTTTATTTTGTTTTTACACTCACAGAAATAAGTACATATGCTTGCCATAGCTGTCTCAGATGAACTCTCAATTTCAAGAATAAAAAGGGAAACAACTAATTACTTAATTCAACACTGAGGTTAAGTATCATTTTCAATTGACTCTACATCTCTTGTATCAGTAGGAAAAGCTATTGATACACTGATATATTGATTAATCAGTTCACCTCTACAGACAACATACCATCCAATGAGCTTTTCTGGTCTACAACCAGCGTAGCTACAATTGATGTGTAAAACACCCATTAATACAACTGAGTCTTGAAATATTCTACAATTATCTCAGTCAAATTTGTGTTTGACCATTCTATCACTACCCATTTAAGAGAGTCAGCAAAAATACAAAACAGTAACCTAGTTCCTTTTAGGAAGCAGTCTAGCATACCTCATGACCATGCATTCTATACTGCCAACTGATGCTGTAATCTGTCTTCCTGTCTTAAGATAATCTCCATACATGGTTATAGTGGTGCCACCAGAAATTGGACCTATGCCTGGTTTAATGCTGGAAATGACAGGGTCCTGAAATAGAAAACAGCTGAGGACTGTATGAATTCTGAATTAGAATAAAAAGGCAAATAATACATAGTACAATTAGAAAAATAACCTAAAAGAATACAATATAATCTAAAGAGTCAAAAGACTATGCTTTTATTGTTTTCACTCTGGAAAACATTAAAATACAACAGAATAAAGTAAAAGCAACAAATAGCAAATGATATAAAATACTGTGGATTAAGGAGTGAGAAACTGGGTTTAAATGTTTTCTGTGTTTTACCATCTTGAATATCCCAGTCACATCCACCAGTTTACATATGTGTGCAAATAACAACCTTATATACTATATATATATATATATATATATATATATATATATATATATATATATATATATATATATATATATATATATATACATACCACTACTACCCTATATATATATATATATATATATATACATACATATACACCTCTTCCTCGATAACTCGCTCACATCGGGTTCCAAAAACACAGACCGCACTATAAGTGAGGGTGCGAGTTACTGAGGGACCTCCAAAAAAAACGCTAGACATTCAGAAAACTGCAGGGTTGGGGGGAGTACTGTGCTGTTTAATGGCTGAATACTCGTTTTATAATTGAGCTGAGAAAAATCCTCAATAAAGCACTTTTTCTGATGAAGTTGTTCATTATTATCTATATATCACATTTATTTTCAAAATGTCCAACATCTGAAAGATCAATAACCAAACATGGTATGCGAAAACATTCATGTATTACGTCACGACTTTTTCTTTTGTTGATTAGTCTGGTTCCCGGAGTGTTGTATGATAGTATTTCACGAAACTAGGAGCCTATGAAGCAGGGAACCAGACTAACTGTTGATACACTACCAGACAAGATTCCTTTTTATCAAAAACACGTAACATTTATTTCGTCAGACAATCGTCTACATTGAAACTCAATTTTTGTATTTTTCAATTAGTAAAATATTCATGTCGTTATTTCATTGCAAAAGTAATAGCAAAACTTCTTATCATGCTTGAGGATATCTCTACATGCAAATTCAAGAAATCTCTGAAACTCGTTTTTCCACAATAGTCCGTATCTCTGAAACAAAGCTCAGTATTTTACTAAGTACTCATTTTGCTTGGTTGCCTTGCTATCTTTTATCATATTTATGATTGAGTAGGTAATTTTTAAGGTAGTTTAATTAGATATGTACACAATAAAATGTATCACAGTGTTCGATTGATCAAATGAAATGAGTTACCCGACATACGACCAGTGCCACTGGTTCTTAAGCTTGTAGGATTTGTATGCCTTTTGACATTTTTTTCAACTCCACCTGCATTATTTGATTCAGAAGACGTAATTACTGTGATAATAGAAAAGGAGGCCCTCTTTTTATTAAGAGCAACAATACAACAGATGCTTCTGCTAGTCCGATATCAAAACACGGTGGGCACTTAATTAGGTTCTCAGCGAAACACTTGCGGACATAGCTGTTACAGTAGATTGACACATTTTATGTTTAATTACAAGAGGACACATTGCATTTATGATGATTACACTTAAAAGGAACTGAAAGATAGAACTAGAACACAAATTTTAATTGATAAAAAAATTTTTTTAATTGGTATTTATTTATTAAAGTACTGCCTCCACTTGGCGTAAGTGACATTTTCATTGATCGAAATGTCCTTGAATATTGTTAATTGCGGTTTACTAAGAACATCGGTTGAAAAAAAAATGTAACAAATTATATGACTTCTTATTAAAAGTCATTATTTCATAATGTTGATTAAATTTCCAGGTCCCATCAACCGTTTTTCGACAATAAAATGAGCGATATATCAAGTTTCCATTACCAATTTTGATCGCGATTTTCTTCAAACTCAACCAATGGGGATAAATTTTTTTGTATTTTCTGGCTTAAAAATTGGGATCCACACCTGACCCCACGTTATAAGCAGATTCTTGAGTTATCAGGGCGTGAGTTATCGAGGGAGTGGTGTATATATATATATATATATATATATATATATATATATATATATATATATATATATATATATATATATATATATATACTACTATATATATATATATATATATATATATATATTGTAATAATAAAGTTGCACTGTCCCAAAACACTACACTCAAATCAGGGGGAAAAAATTAACTAGAAAAGTGAAACTACAAAAATATTTATGTTTTATGGAACTTGTACATTTCATATGCATTGAATCACTGCAAATTTTGTTAAACAATCCATATCTTTGGTTTGGCCAGAAACTTAAAAATGGTCTACTCTGTGTGACTTTAACAAGCAATTAGGTTGCCCTACACCCAGATTTTACTTGACCTCAGCACCATTCCACCATTCATGTATTGTAATGGTCTGGAGATAAATAATCTGTTAACTAGCTTGTGTTATTATGTCAAATGACCTCAAGTTCTCAATAGTCATCTAATAAAGCCACCTTAGCTGCTGAGTAAACACTCAATTATGAAGTCAAGAAAGTACATGCAGGGATTGCCATAACAGCTGATTTAATCTATTCATGTGTGAGTCAAAAATGTTGTACGATATTCATGATGATTACTGTCACTGACAAAAAACCATAACATTAAGAAATGTCTCTTTATGTTCATATAATTCATATACTACTACTATAAACATTTCCATATATCTGCCTGAAAAATTATTATCTATATTTTTAGGATTGTGCATCACTGCACCTGTTAAGTTCCATACTGGCCAGAAGTGGTCCAGGTAAACTATAGTATTCACACACCCTCCCATTTGTTTGTACCTGTTATGTATATTTAATTTAATTGTTTGTCTGTTAGTTTTAAACTTGTTTTATTCCAATACATGTTATTGCAATGTAACATTGTTTACTGGACTTGACCTTTTCCAAAACTGAGTTCAGTTCTGTTTGACCTGATTGACTTTTTTAAAAAAAATTTAATTTATTTCATTGATGTAAACAACTAATAATAGCTTCATTATCCTCTATGAGTATGACTTCATTGACCAAATTATTTTGCAGGTAAACATGTTGATTTGGGTCAGGGTTTTGGGGATTCCAAAGTAAATTTTGTAGGGTATTATGTTTTAAATAAACAAGGCTCATTAAATCATGCTAGAAAGTTATTTTCCATTAGGTAATGGTTGCTTTTAGAAAATGCTAATTTGTGACCTGAGGTCAAACAGAGAACTATATTATCTTGTGACTGTCAGAAATTTACCAGTTGTGCTTTAACATTTGGCACTTTAAATTGTATTATGTTGTGTCAAGTTTGGGCTGAATTTTACTTTCTTCAAATTATTGAATTCAAGTGATTATTTTGTCTGGAAATACAAAAGTGCTCTAAGAAAATTCTTGGATAAGACATTCATTGGAATTTATACTGAATTCAAACCTGGAATAATATTTCTGTGATTCAACAAGAGACTGTTGACACATCAGTACGATGCAGGCCATAACAGACATGTCATCACCTTCAATTTTAAATCTCTTCTTGACTTGAACTGAATTTTATTCAGGACCTTTTATTACTAGGACTTGTGTCTTTAATTCTTGGATTATTTTTGGATTTAATTCGCAAAACAACAAGTTCTTTTTTTCTCATTTTTCACTTTGTATTCTAGGCAAATAAATTATTTGTTAAATTTTACAAAGCTTATTATCTTCACTCTTTTCTGGTACTTATTTTAAGAGCATAGACTCATAACAGTACCCCACTCCTGAATTTGAAGGATGATTGTCCCTAAAATCACTGACTTAATGGCATTTCAAAGCAATGGAAGCTCTTGATGTAAACAAACAGACAGACTGCTCACTGTCTTTTTCTGGTTTGTAGAACAGTCCATTTCAGTAAAAACTGCATCATCTGCATCCAATTGGAAGACCTCCCCATCCAAACAAAATATGAGTTACTTCCTGTGTGGAAGAAAGATAAGGATGTTAAGATTGATGGAAAGTGCCATATTGCAGGTATTATGCCATTCTTGACTGAGGCTGTGGTCTACATCTCAAATGGCTCATCCAGCAGAAATTTGTTTAGGGAGGAAAGATCAATAATTAGATGAGACTTTCCACCTTTCTTGGGAACTGGGAAAATCTGGGAATAAAAGGCCAGAGATTGGTCTTTTAACACCCACTCTACTACATCCTGAAGAAGGGAATGAACCTCTTTAAATGGGGGACCTTAATAGAAGAGGGAGATCCCAGACCCAAAGTTGGTAACCATCTCTTATGATAGAAAGAACCCAACCGTTGATCAAGCCTGCAAAAAGAAGTTTAGTCTAACACTAATGGGAACTAAGGAAGATGTAATGTCTGCAGGAGAGGGAGCAAGATCTTAGGGTTGTCAACCCTTGTCCTTAGGAAATGGTGAAGGTAATGTGAGCTTCTTCTTTGGCCCTTTGCAGCATGCCCTTCCTGAGGCCACCTGCTGAGGGGGAGATCTGAAATGGGGCTGTTGCTTCAACTTTGGCTGCATGGCTTTAAAAATTTAGCCCGTGGACCCTGAGACTGGCCAATATGATTCCATTTCTTTTCTGGTTTTGAAGAGCCAGAAGTGGATCCAAGACACAGATATGTTGATCATTTATCAAATGCAGAGTAGCCACAGACAGGATGAGCCCTCTAAAGAGTCTCAGACTTCAGGTGGGGTCAGCCCTCAAAAGGTTCTTACTGTGCTCTAGTAAGACCTTGGAAGTGTCCAGTGCCAAATCACTGCCAAAGTGGAGAAACTCTGCTGACAATGCCATGGACAAGGACAATGAAAGCCTAGAAGATTTTTGCACTGCTTACATTAGATGAGACAGAGACATTGGTGACAGAGATTCCTCTTTCAGCATATTTAACAAGGCTGAAAAAAGGTCAGCATGCAAAACAATGGTCACTAATGACCTAGCCTTTTGTTCTAATAGTTCCTGTGTTTTCACAGAAGGTGAGCTCAGGTCCCTGTATAAATACCCACTTGAACTGCTTCATCATCCGAAGTGGGATTTATGGACCAGGAAGGAGTGTGAACCTTGTACATGTAACATAAATGCTTTTGAATCATTTTATTGAAAAAAGCAGGTCCACATGTGAAAAGACCCAATTGCTTCCCTGCAGAGGAAGGCCTCTCATTTCAATGGGATTAAAAGGAATAATAAGGAAGGGAGGATGCCAATCCAATCCCCTGCACTAATCTGGTGTCTGTAAGCCACTTCCCTGTCCACCATGGGATGAAAAGATAATCTGGAGAGAGGGGGGACTTGGCCCAATACTTATCTCTGTACCATAACAACCTAAAGAAAGGCTCATGCTAAAGACTCATGCTTAGGGTCAGTGACCAGTGACCTGTGCCTGGCACTGATTGACCAGTGTCTGGCACCCAGTGCCTGATACCTGTCACCCGATGACCAGCATTACCAGGACATGGACTCAGGTGTCTCAAAACTGTAAGAGCCATCCACAGATCTGCTTCTGTGATGCTGATTCTGACCTGCCTAAACTAGAATAAAATCTTAATGCCACAAGAAAAGTGACATCTTTATCTTGACATATGCTAATGCAGTCATGACAAATGACATCTGTCTTGCCATATGCTAATGCAGTCATGACAAATTATATCTGACTTACAATATGCTAATGCAGCCATGACAATTGATATCTGTCTTGCCATACGCTAATAGTCACGACAAATTATATCTGTCTTGCCATATGCTAATGCAGTCATGACAAATTATATCTGTCTTACCATATGCTAATGCAGTCATGACAAATTATATCTGTCTTACCATATGCTAATGCAGTCATGACAAATTATGTCTTACAATACGCTAATGCAGTCATGACAAATTATATCTGTCTTACCATATGCTAATGCAGCCATGACAAGTGATATCTGTCTTGCCATATGCTAATGTAGTCATTGCAAATGACATTGCTGTCTTGCCATATGCTAATCGATATGGCAAGTGATATCTGTTTTACCATATGCTAATGCACTCATGACAAGTGATGTTTTACCATATAATGCAGTCATGACAACTGACATCTCTATTTTACCATTTGCAAATGCAGTCATGACAACTGACATCTCTGTCTTACCTTATGCTAATGCAGTCATGACAAGTGATATCTGTCTTGCCATATGCTAATGCAGTCATGACAACTGACATCTCTGTCTTGCCATTTGCTAATGCATTCATGGCAAGTGACATCTATATTTTGCCATAACTGTTAATGCAATCATGATGAGTGACGTCTATATCTTCAAATATGCCACTGAAATCATATAAAGTAACATCTGTTTCTTGCCATATGTCTAATACAGCTATGACAAAAAATGAATAAATCTACCTGATATCTGAAACGGTCCCTGAAGTGTACAATCTCCCTGTTAGGAAGGGTCACACTGATGACTCCACTGGTGGTAGAAGAGCTGGGTCCCAATTTACAAATAATCCACTGTGAAGGCTGGTACTTGTCCCTTAAAGGAGCACAGCGAATCCCTGCTATAGTAACTGAATTCTGGATCTCCTCGAATTTGGACCCAAGGTCCTTCCCAGATATGTTTACAAGGGTTCCACCACCAATAGGGCCTGTGAGAGGGTAAACCTAAATCAAAGAAAACATTCATTATTATACAGTGGACAGTTGATTATCCTCTGTGTTTGATTTAATAGGTGACTTTAAGTAGAGCTAAAATTCAAGATTTGTAACAAACTAGTAAAGTATGCAAACTGTAGACAGACAAAATCCTACAGGTATATGGTAAATACAATTCCTTCACAAATTTTTTTAATAATCTCATAGTAGTCAAACCTGTCTACACTGGTCACTCATGGAAAAAGGCAAAACTGGCCATTGAACACAGGTGAATTGCTGTACACAGGTTCACCTTTAAAAATTGATTTTTGAACAAATATCATTCACTGAATATAGTTGTTAGTATTATATTATCATGACTGTTTTATAAGCACTGTACAATAAAATCATAATTGCAGGTGTATGTTGTTCTCTTACCAAAATATGTTCCACACAAGATCACTGTATCCTGCTCACTTTTACATCCTAGAAATGAAATCATCACTGACTTTAGTTTGTTCTCATTATGAAAATGATATCTGGGTTAGTCAGTTGCTCAACTCAACAAGAACAAAAGATAGTCATCTTATGTGAAACACTTTCAATGAACAGAAAGTCATATATGGCTATCTGCTATGACACATGAACTGAAACTTCACCTGCCTTCACAGACATGTTTTGAATACTGAATGACCTCTGACTCTGTGAAATGGAATATAACTTGCCTCTCTTCTCAAAGACAAATGTTTTTCTTCAGACGTAATTAATTCACAGGCAAGTAGATGAAGATATCTAGCTATACCTTTCACACTGCCACAAAAGGTGACTTCATTTCTACTGCAATAAACACAACTACCTTTCCCACCATTCAGCAAGCCAATTGCTTAAAACCTCTCCTGTAAAGATTAAAAGTGCTTTGCTTTCGAAGCAGACATATTGACATCTTTGAGTGTGACTGACAGTGTGACTGGAGTACAGTAAGTACAATTTAGATGTAAAATGCTTTGATTCACATGATATGCCTTTATCTAAACAATGTGTTTGTTCTTCAGACACTTGAAGTGTTGAAGTTGCATACTTGGATTAGTTGCTGCTAATACACTCCTGTGACTGCTTAAAGCAGGGTAAAATCATTGTTTGATTAGTAAACGCCTGGTGCTTCTGACCACTGTAGATAGGTGACCAAAAAATACATTGCATATATATATATATATATATATATATATATATATATATATATATATAGTAAATTTGCCTGGGCAAAATTAGAATGGTTATTGTGACCAGGTGACCAATGAACATAGGTGATTGCTAAGTCAGGCTTGACTGTATTTCTCAATCACTGTTGATGTACATTACTGGATCTAAAGTGAGTGACCACTTGCATACCTGCCAACCCCCCCAACCCCCAACCCCCAGAGGTATAAGCATAATTATTGCTATTATATGTGGCAAAAAGTGTAACTTGGGCGTAAAAGCGTAATCTGTGTATATTACATGCCAGAATTACAGTATATATATATGAAAAAAGATACATGAGTTTTGTCATAAAGGGCAAAATCCATTTGGATTAGAACCAGAATACAAACACAAAATATATGGAAAAATTATGTATATTCAGCACTCACTTGAACTAGTCTACATGTTGTATAAATGTCACTGAATGATTGTGAACTGGAATTCTGCAATGAGCAAGATCATGTTCTCAGAGCAATGCATCATATTACTCTCATATTCTTCTTTAATATATAGTTTGTAAAGCAGTGTTCATTTGTCCTTTTTCTGATCTGACATGTTTTGAAGTTTGAAAAGCACCATCTGCTCTAACATTTTCCATCTTATAACATCTAGAACTTGCACCATACACCATTTTGCTTAATATGTGGCACCATTTTCTTTAAATGCATAGACTGGTCCACTCACTAACAAGCAATATAATGAATCTGTGAGGCATAGTTCATATTTGAAGAAACCCATCTGTTTTCTTGGAAATGAGTCATATACAGTTGCTATAAATAACAAATAAGGAAAGTACTCTGTTACGTATATGTAATTAAATTGCTTGTGTGTTAGTTTTAAAATTCTTTTTTATTTTATTTTTGTTTCATTACATTTTATTGTAATGATTATTTTCATGGGATTCGATATCTTTTTCAGTAAATTCAGTTTGTATTGAACATAAAAGATATTGCATTAGCACTATGTTTAGTTCATAGATTTTGTAAACATCGAGTGATAACGACTGGTTATTGCCAAGGTCATTTTGGCCTGCATGTTAGCTGGATTGTAAACGGCCTTTTTTTAAATATATTTTCAGCGTGAGAATTTGATTCTTAGATAGGGCTATTCTTGCATATGTGATAAATGGCATTTTTTTATTGCGCTGTTCAAATTAGTAAATCATGTAGCCCTTCACGTGAAGTACCATGTGATCTAAAATCGCGGCTTTAAACAGATGCTCTCTAGTAGATTTAGTCAGTCGTATGTCCACACCTTGAAGGTACAAGGTGTTTATATTGTTGAAGCCAGATTGTTTTTGAAGTTCATTTGTTTTTGGAATTTAATAATTCATTCTCTAGAAGACTAAACAAGTGTACTTTTTTATAAAAAAGTTCTGGGACAAAGAAATTCAGTGGAAATTTATTGTGGAATTCTATACGGAAACATAAACTGTGATTCAATTGAGGATCTATTTCCACCAGTACAACTTCATCTGATGCCATCGCCTCCATATTGGAATTTCATCGAGATTCAAACCTGGATACAATTAGAACTGTTTAGTGACAGGACTTGTATTTTTTCAATCTTAGGATTATATTTTGGATTATATTCACAAACCATAAGTCCTATTTCCAATTTTTACATTGTTTTCTGGGGAAATAAGTTATTTTGTTAAAATATACAAAGCTTGTTGGCTTCACTCTTTTCTCTTGTTATTTTTGTACGAGCCTACACATAACAACTCTTATGCTATTCTTATGCTGCAGCCATCTTTATAAGAATATTCTCAGATTTTTATGAGTGGAATTAGAGATGATAATAAAAACTACAAAATAGCTTTTATTGCTTTTATTTTTTTTTTAATGTACAAAAATAGTCTAATCACTATACAGGTGAGCATAATACATAATTTAATGAAAACAAATGCACAATGATTATAGCAAAAGCATGATGGTTGGCATGTATGTACTTGCATTGACATCATAGGAGAAAAACTAAAATAATCATCATTTCAAACAATCTTGTTACAAATATATGTTTGCTTTATAATCTGCATAATATTGAGGTCTCTGATGGCCAAATTAAATATCAACTTTTGTTTTGTTTTCCCACCGTTTTGTATTCCTAGAAACATGGACCAGATATTTATCCTCCTGGAAGGTCTATTTCCCATTTGGAACCTCTTTTTCAATAAATGGCTCCAAATATTAAATTAAATATGCTGACACAGGTATCAGAATTCAATGTTGCCCTCAACTGGAGCCAGATTTTCAACACCACTGTGGATAATGCATCACTGAAAACATTGCCAAAATATTCTTCAAGGGCAAATGTGCATTGCACAGACTTAAACACTCTAGTTGCCATTCTTCATTGTTCATTTAGATTTTTCCAATCATAAATTTCAGATATTTGCCCAAACAACTTAAGTTTCATCAGTAAAAATTACTCACTAACCCCAGGTTTTCAATTGTCCAGTTATATTTTTTTCCACCATGATTGTGCTGAGAAATCAGTTTGCATCCTTACAGTGCATCTCTTGAATCCTAATTGAATCTTGAATCTTCTCTTGACAGTGCATTCAGAAAGATGATAACTGACAGACTTATTCAATGCTATGATCAGGTCAACAGATTTATTCAAAGCTATGGTCAGGTCAACAGACTTATTCAAAGCTATGGTCAGGTCAACAGACTTATTCAAAGCTATGGTCAGGTCAACAGACTTATTCAAAGCTATGATCAGGTCAACAGACTTATTCAAAGCTATGGTCAGGTCAACAGGCTTATTCAAAGCTATGGTCAAACATGATCATTGACAAACTTATTCAAAGCTATGATCAGGTCAACAGACTTATTCAAAGCTATGGTCAAACATGATAAATGACAGACTTATTCGATGCTATAGTCAGGTCCTGCACAAAATTGTTAAAGAATGTGATGAGCCCTACAAGAGAGAACATGATCACCCCTTTTTCCCTTTATTTTTGTAAACTCCACCTAATTTTTTTATGGACAACTCTAGTAAAACTTTTGACAAATATTTTGAAACTGCACAACATGATATTTTAGTTTTTCATATATGATGCTACAACTAATATCTTTCTTGACTGATTGAAATATCGCCAACTTCTGATGATATCATCTCCTTACTGTGAGGCACCATATTTTGCTTACATCATGAGGGAAGTTTTAAAATATCACTGGCTACTAATTTAAAATTTCAGACTACAGTCAAGATATTCATTGGTGCTTATGGGACAAATCTTATCCATCCAATGACTATAGGAAATCTTAGTTTGCAAAAGGACATAAACTCTTCTAACTCTGTTGGCTACTCACTTTTGACATGGCACTATAGATCTGAAAGTTGGCATGTAGCATCATCAAGGATAGGGTTATAACATCTGTAACAGGCTTTTGATTGCAACCTTGGTTATGGCCAAGGGGCATGGAAAGGTTGTCCACAGGTCATAACTAGGGAGATCCCCCCTCTTACAAACATACATAGATTTGAAGGAAATGATATGAAATCTGATATATGTTCAACACATACCCTGTGTCCTGCTCCTTGGGTAGGGTACCTAACTCTGGGTAATAACTCCTTGGGTAGGGTACCTAACTCTGGGTAATAACTCCTTGGGTAGGGTACCTAACTCTGGGTAATAACTCTTTGAGTAGGGTACCTAACTCTGGGTAATAACTCCTTGGGTAGGGTACCTAACTCTGGGTAATAACTCTTTGAGATAACATCCCTATAAGAGTTAGAAGGACATGAGAAAATTAATTTAGACATATATCCAACACCAATGATGGGTCATACCCCTCACCCTCAACTCATAACTTGGCAACCATAGAGTTCCCCACATTAGACACATATACATTCTTACTCTGATTGCTAAATGAGGTTTCTGATTATACATTCTTACTCTGATTGCTAAATGAGGTTTCTGATTGCATAAACATTGCAAAACCTCTAATTTAAGTTTCAATTAAAATCTTTAGTTGGTTGGTTGACTGCAGTTTAATGGAACATCAGCAGTATGAAAGACTATTTATAGATAATGGAATCTAAGCACTGTGTTTGGCTTAGAAACACACCATTGCAGACAAAAAAAACTGGTCTTGGCAAGATTTGAACCTGCAGCCAAGTGACTATGAGTTTAGAATGGCAACTAATAAGCCACTATGGCTCCTATGTCAAACAGGCCAAAAAATTAGTAATACTCAATAAAAAGTCCACTACTTACTGTCTGAATCTGCGGTGCTGGACAAGGATTACTGCTTGTCCTAATGTGACAAAACGTCTTGTATTTACAGTTCTCATCACACCAGACACAGTCCAGCTCTGGATTTGTGTAATTAATACTGTGACACAGTCCACATTCCCCCTGGGCCAAGACTTCACACTTGTAAATGGTCACTAAAATACAAAAGTCCTTTCTGTTTATAAAACTTGTACACCTGCATATAAAAAAACAGTCAAGACCAAACAATTTCAAATGTTTAAGAAGAAAAATTGAAATATGGATGTAAATGCATCAAAATCTAATTACCAGTTGGTTATCCAGATATGAATATAAATATGCATATCAAATTTCATTTGTCTATCTCAAAGGTCTTTTGCTTAATGTCAAAATTGTACAAATCCCCCCCCCCAAAACTTAATGCATTAAAATAATTGGAAACTTGCTATATTACTAATCATGTCATCCAGGCGTCACACTACCAGGCAAAGTAGGCAACTAAGTTGTTGAAAAATATAAACTTCACCTCTTTCTATTAGGAAAGTGAAATAACTTCATGGTGACATGTTTTACATAAATTGAATGACAATAGTTTATGGCTTTTGAAATGCTTACTCAGGTCAACTGAGCAACTCAGGGAGGTAAGCCACAGGTGAAATGTATTTTATGCAGTTGTTGATATCAACATTGCCAAGGAAACAAAATTTTGCTCATTCACAGGCATGTATTTTAATAGCTGATTGGCCATTATCACATCTATGGAATGTTGAACTGAAGATACAAAGTGTGAGTAGTAATATTAATAAAATATATTTCTAATGATAGATGCAAGCGAATAGCATGAGTAGCTCCATGTTTGTTCTTTGCTGTGTGCCAATTCAGTTTGAAATTAGGATATAGTTCATTTATATGACCATATTAATACTTCAGTTTATCATTGATGAATAGCTACAATGATGTTTCTTTCTTCAGCAACAATGAAATGAAAAAAAGTTTTTATGTTAATAAATGGCCAGTCCCTTACTTCAAGTTTATGTGCTCTTGGTCTCTACACCATGTATTTTCAGTCGGATACCTTCACGTAAGCACAACAAAAACAATATCTTGCAATTAACTGTAATTATATGAGTACCTAGATTACATCATTGTAATCAAAATAGGTATAAATATTTCATCAAATGCCACTAGAACAAGCAATTTAATTTGTAAACTTTTCAAAACTAGACAGTCCAAAAGACTCACATTCAATTTTGAATTAACTCCCAAAACATGCACTTGTAAATTTCAGGTTATTCGTCAGTGACCATTGTGGTTTGACCGGAAGAATGCTATAGTGTGATGACACCTGTGCAACTGCTTTCATGTACATTAATAGGCTTTGTTTAAAACTGGTTCAGAAATGTTTTCAATTGAATTTTTCAGTGAAGTTTAAAAAAAAAACAACCAAACATTAAATAAAATATATATTGTTTAAGCAACAAATGATTAAGTATTTGCATATTTTTTTAAATTACGATACTGTAATCTACTCCTGTCAGTGAAAATTAATTACAATGTATGGTTTCTACTGTCCTCTTTTGAAGTCATGTGGTCAAATTACATTGTATAATATCTCTCCATCCAAACAACACACTTTCAAGCATTTCTCACTGTGCACCCACTTCTCCCTGCTGAGCTCTCACTTCTCCCTATTCTGTCCAAACGAAAATGTCACTTCTCCCTAAATTTCAAGTCATTTGCATATAAATACAAGTCTGCCTACAAACTTTCATTTGTCTATTGCAAGTGGTTTTTGCTTAAATTATGCTAAATAATATTTGTGAAAAAAGTTCAAGTTCAAAAAGCTAAACAACTGAAAATAATGCTACAATGGCCTAAAAAACTAACCAGGTTATTTACATATTCAAACAGATGTTCAAATCTAACCACTGCAGGTTATTTACATATGCAAACAGATGTTCAAATCTAACCACTGCAGGTTATTTACATATGCAAACAGATGTTCAAATCTAACCACTGCAGGTTATTTACATATGCAAACAGATATTCAAATCTAACCAGGTTATTTACATATGCAAACAGATATTCAAATCTAACCAGGTTATTTACACATGCAAACAGATATTCAAATCTAACCAGGTTATTTACACATGCAAACAGATGTTCAAATCTAACCACTGCAGGTTATTTACATATGCAAACTGATATTCAAATCTAACCAGGTTATTTACACATGCAAACAGATATTCAAATCTAACCAGGTTATTTACATATGCAAACAGATGTTCAAATCTAACCACTAGGTTATTTACATATTCAAATAGATATTCAAATCTAACCAGGTTATTTACTCATGCAAACAGATATTCAAATCTAACCAGGTTATTTACATATGCAAACAGATGTTCAAATGTAACCACTAGGTTATTTACATATTCAAATAGATATTCAAATCTAACCAGGTTATTTACACATGCAAACAGATGTTCAAATCTAACCACTGCAGGTTATTTACTTATGCAAACTGATATTCAAATCTAACCAGGTTATTTACACATGCAAACAGATATTCAAATCTAACCAGGTTATTTACATATGCAAACAGATATTCAAATCTAACCACTAGGTTATTTACATATTCAAATAGATATTCAAATCTAACCAGGTTATTTACACATGCAAACAGATATTCAAATCTAACCAGGTTATTTACATATGTAAACAGATATTCAAATCTAACCACTAGGTTATTTACATATTCAAATAGATATTCAAATCTAACCAGGTTATGTACCTATTCAAATAGATATTCAAATCTAACCAGGTTATTTACATATTCAAATAGATATTCTAGCTAATTTTCATTTGTAAACACTGAATGGTTTTGTGCAAATGTGTTATTATGAATTTTGCGTTGGACAGATTGGACAGGACTAAACTGATATGCCCCAATGAAAGCAAGGGGGCCATAAAAATTTATTTTGATGCTTGTGATGACTTGTTAGGCAAGCCATTGGAGACATAATGTGGAATAACTCTACTCTCAAAGTTTAATTATGCAACTCAAGCAAGCCAAACAGAAGATACTTTTCAATCACAAGATCTCTAATAATGTAACAAAGCTCACAAGTTACACAATCTCTCCTCTTCGCATAATCAAAACTCATACTTCACATAATCAAACTACTTGGCAGGTTAACTTGGCCATTACTGTTCAAACACTTTTATTCTTGAAGCTTGAAGGTGTGTATTTGAATGTTGAATATTTGCACTCAAGAAAGCCAATTGGAAAAGTCATCTGAATCACATGATCTTGCATTCAAAACAACATAAATGCATGTTTTTGTAGCTGACAAATGTGGTCTCAAGATAGAAATTTGGAAAGTTTATTTAATTATGTGATCTGTCTCTAAATCATGCATTCAAGCGTCAAAGCCTAGAGAACATGAACTGCACTCTGAATACATAATCAGGAGAGAAATTATGTGATAAACATTAGTCCTTTGAAAGGACTTGTACTCTACTGGCTGAAAGAATTTCCAGAAATTCAACATAAGATCATTTCTTTCTTTAAACTGTCAAGTTTTGAGACCATCTGTGATATTCTTCAGCAGTAAAAAGATTTTAAATTTGCTGCTCTGGTACACAAACTGGATGTCAACATGGCACCATATTCATTTAGGACAAAGTAAACATCATTAGAAGGCATTTGTTGAAAACCCCATGTCATAATGAATAGTGACAAGTGTTTTATTGGATGTATGACAGGCACCATTTTCATTTAGGACTTGGTGAAAACCCTCTATCAGAATTATCATTCATTCAGTGGAGTAGTAACATGAATTTTAAGGGTAGTCATCTTAGCAGCCATATTGGATACATGACTGGCACCATTTTCATCTAGGACCAACTACCGGTAGACGTCATAAGAATTCTACTGGTAAAACATGTTGATATAGCCACCCATTTGGAAAGGAGTAGAGAAAACAATATTTTCAAGATATGACTTTCCATTCATGAGTAGCAATAACAATAATTACAAGATGGCTGCTGTGGTGGCCATATTGGACCAACTAAACGTCATAAGAAATCTTGCAATGAAAACCCAATAATGATATGGCCATCCTTTCAGTAGTGATAAAAATATTTTCAATAAAGATCCCATGGTGGTTATATTGGATGTCACATCAGTCCAATTTTCATTGATGACCAACTAGACATCATAAAAAATGTTTTAGTGAAAATCCCATATTGATAACACTATACATTCTGGAGCAATAAAAAGATATTTAAGATAACTGCCATGATAGCCATACTGGATATCAAATTAACACTCACGTACAAAATTTTCCAGGCAGAGTTAAGGTGGATTTCAGACGGGTTTTTTAAACACTTTCTGCCTAAACCATAATTGTTCATATTAAGGGAGCTTAGGCAAATTTAGAGTGGAATTCAGGCAGATTCGGGCGGAATTTTAGGCAAAATATGCAAATTAGTTGTTTTAATATTCCACTTAAATAAAAAGAATCCATCTAAGATTAGCATCTGAAATAAAAATCTGCCTGAAATCCTGTACAAAATTTTTCATGCAGACTTAAGGCAGATTTCAGATGGGTTTTATAAGCATTTTCTGCCTAATCATAAACTTAAAGAAGCTTAGGCAAATTTCAAGTGATCTTTAGGTGGATTTCTGGCAGAATTTTAGGTGAAATATGCAGATTAGTTCTCCTAAGATTTTGCTTAAACAAAAAATCCATCTATTTTTTCTACCTGAAATAAAATTCTACCTGAAAGAAACCCCACCTGAAATAAAAATCTGCCTAAGGTTTCCGTCTAAAAAAGGCTGCCTAAAATGTCTACATAAATATCATCTAATAAAAAATCTTGCTTCAAATTTCTATTAAACTGCCTAATGATTCTTAGACATTATTGGGAATCAATGATAAATATTCACAATAATTTTTAAAATAGATTATAAATTTAATTTGACAGACATTATCAAATAAGATTTAGGTCTTTCTTGTCCTCATTTTCATTCTTGCATATAAAACCTAATCCATGATGGCATCATTTAAGTCATTTTCAGTTCACTGAAAGTTTGGTGAGATTTCACAAATATTTTGACCAAAACTTTCATCTAAATTTTGGTGAGATCTCACTAAAATGGCACAGAAATATTTGTGAGATTTCACAGAAATTCTGACCAAAACTTTCACCGAAATTCTGGTGAAGTTTCACAAAACTTTTGGCCAAAACTTTCAAGTAAGTTTTGGCGAGATCTCTAACATTTCATTTGAAAGTTTTGTGAGAGTTTACTAAAACTTTGGTGAGATTTGACTAAAATTTTGATCATTACATAGCACTTTACTGAAGTTTCAGTAATTTTTCAGACATTTCAAAAGGTTTCAAATAAATAATGGATTTGAATTAAACAGGACTTTATTAACCCAGGTGATATTTCAGTGTACATGAAACAAAATTATACAGATGTTGTAATTATATGACATCCAAGGCAAGAGATATGGGGGTTAATAATAATAATAATACAGACTTTATTTAGAGAAGGTAACTCAATTAGTTACAAATCTAATCTACTTGAGGCCTTCTATCTGTTATGTACAATATATACAGTATATATACAACATGATGTGAAGAATCTGGCTTGACAGTAAATAATTAAGTGATTTTAAAAATCAAAGTATCAAGTCTGGAACATAAGCACAGGCATCTGTGAACACATAAACATATACGAAATATAAAATATCATCATGCATTGAAAAATTCAACTCTGAAAACAATGCAAAATTACAGAAAACCATCCATTTGAGACATTGATTATGAAAAGAAGAAATGCTAGGCGCCTGCCTTATGTCACTGTTGTACTGAAAACTTTTTTTTTTATTAATGTACAAACTATGATGCTGTTGTGGTCTCTTGAATTAGTCCTAGTTCCATAAGCAGCCATGACAAATGTTTATCATGATAATAATTACTCTTATTTTACACTGAATTCTAACACAACTAGAATATTTTGACAATATAAACAATAATACCACTCATGATATTGAAGGATGATTCTACTTGTGGGACAAGAAAACTCAAAGACTATCTTTGATAGATATGGGTATCTGGCAACAATATCAACAATTCCCACCAGTGATATATACGTTGTTCCTCCTTAAATTCTGGAAGTTAATCAGTTTGGAGTTATATAACTTTGAAATCATCCTGGTTCAATCCCTTGTCATATTTAGCACATTAGCCACTACTGTAAAGCTCTTTATGGCACAAAAAGCAAAATGCTGGTCCTGGCATTCAGTTTTCATACAGATTGACCAATTGATCTTACACGAGATGATAGATCGCTCTGCCTACCAAATCATGTGACATGATGCCCTGCTAACCTCTGACAAACATGCAGTATTTGGCAAAGAAATATGTTTCAGCTTAAGTGAAATGTTTATTGAAAATGATTTGTATTATTCTTAAAAATAATAAATTTTAAAGTTGCATAAATTATACTGCAGTAGACAATATTTATATTTGTAGTTTAACTTCATATAGTAATAATCTAAGTGTTTTATTTCAGTAAATAATAAAAATCAATTTTAAAGCCGCTTGATGTACAAGGAAATTCGCTCCAAAAGATGCTATTGTATTTAGTATATAATCTTATCCTTATTAATTTTATCTGGATTATGCTCATGCTGCCTTGAAAGTAAATGAATTAAAAATTAATAACAAAATCATAAATAATTACTGTTTAGAAGTATACTGTTGTACATAATAATTTTAAAGTTCTACTATGTTCGTCAGATGGAATTTTGATCAATGATGTCTGTTAATGTAAATATGTAAATGCATGCATAACCCTTTACCTCACAGAGTGTATAGCTTTTTAGCTCTTTGATATACATGTAACAAAGTTACCCAGTGCAGTGCGGTATAAATAGACCACCTGTTACCTATTCGACTCCATACACATAGACCTGTCTGTTAACTGTTAAGCAGTGTAGAGTATGTTACGTTTAACATCAATTTGAACCATTTTACATTTTTGGTACACATATATTATATATGGAAAGGTTTAAGTGTAAAATCCATTTGTTATAGCTGTATAATTATTTTTCATGGAAGAATTTTTTATATACTTTAAAATCTTGAGAGAACTTGTTCACTGTCAAGTCAGTGAAGCCGTGTGACCAACCGTAGTTGCCAGTTCTCATACTTGAAATTTATATCAATATCTGAGCCTTTACCTAAGTTATTGAAACTTTCATAGTTGTGATTCTAATCACGAATACTTGAGTAAGTACTGAACAAAATCTTTGACCTCCATTTTGGAGCATGGAAAATATGACCTAGTTACTTTAAATAGCAGATTTTGACCAGAGCATAAACAGCCACCATATGATCTGACGTAATGGTCATTCACACCAATGATTGTAGCATCTTATAGGGAGTTTTCCCCGAAGGTGGCATTATGAAAACCTGCTCAAAATGGCTGATGTTTACAGCAGCCATCAAAAGGCGCTTCGATAAGAATGGTGTAGAGGCGTCAAAAGGCGCTTCCATGAGAATGGAGTAGAGGCGTCCAAAGGTGCTTGCATGAGGTAAAGGGTTAATATATGGGATGATAATTATCTGAAATCATTGTTTTTGTATTTCTTTATTATTACATTTTTGTATCCCCACCCCTCCTTCAGCCCAATGAGAAAGTAAAGAGTCACTCAAATGTCTGAAAGATTGAGATGATAAGTCATTGTTTTTGGGACAAGCCAACATTAAAGTGTAAATGTTCAAACTTTAAAATAACGCAGTCTGGGGTTCAGTACTTCCTATCCAAGAAAATAATACACATCAAAGCCCATAAGTTGGGCGGGGATCTCCACCCATATTCTAGAAACATTTATTATTACACATATTTTTCAATTTCAATTCTTCTTTTTTTCTCCTTCAAGCCATCAACGGGACATGCTTTCTACATACTTTTATGCAACCAACCATATTGTAATTGCCATCATCTGTTTCCATGTTCTGCTTATCTTACACGCAACCACAAAAGAAGACTTTATCCATCGAAGTTTTGTCTGTTTCAGGAAAGGAATAAATCTTATTCCTCCATGTAGATGATCTGAATATCAACTGTCAGAATTACAAGGCTCCCATTGACTACTTTTTACCCTTATCAATCTAGAAATCAACAAATCATTGCAAAAATTGTAAATACTTATCATAATCAATTCACTATTGCTACAAGCAGCTTGTTGGCGGAAAATGGCAGACATAAGCAATGGCTGGAGGTGTGTCTAATTTACACTTGTTGATTGGTTAATTGATCACCATGATTGACAAGTGGTGACAGGTCAATTACATTCCCATCGACTTTGCATTCAAGTTATTCTCATTGCCGCACATTTTTCAAATGGTTATTCAAACTCATATCCCGCATGAAAATTTGAATTGCCATGTTTAGCAAGCATGCTAATTCCCATCAGTTTCCGTTACACGATGATTCATTGGGCAAGGACAAATTTTTGACCAATCAGAAGCTCATTACAGTGATCATCTGTTAAATAATATATGGAACATATTAGAAAGCTCATTGCCAAATGGGACCGGATAGAGCATTATAAAAATATTTTAAAAAATCAGTTTCAGAGATGATGTTATAAAAGGGTCCATACCGAGGAAAATCAGATTCAGGTCAGGAGAAAAGCAAAATTCTGCTTTAAAATGGAAAACAAGAAAACAGTCTTGTTTGAGGGCATTTAAATCCAATTCAAGTTAAACAAAAATACAACAACAACAACAATGACAACAAAATTTTTTAAAAGAAACATAACAAGGAAAGATGTGGAAAGAAGTTATTGTTCCCAAAATGAACAATACAATTACAGCTATCAGAAACAGGAAAATAAATGTTGCTGAAAATCATTCAAATTGTACAAGAAACAAAAAATAAATTTTATTATATCTTATTGATGTTTTTTATTGAAATGTCAGTGATATTACAATCAGAAAATATCACTATATTTTCAGAATTTTTGGCAAATTTCAATCACAAATTCTCACTGATATTTTCAGAAATGTTGGCAGAGTCAGTGAAACTTCAATCGCAAAATTTCAATGATATTTTCAGAAAATTTGGTAAAATCTCCTAAAATACCATAATTTTAGTGAAAAGAGGACATTTGAGTGAAGGTCACAACATTTTCACTGCAATTTCACTGAAATTTCAGTCACATTTTCACTAGGGTATGATTTTTGTAGAGCATATTTTATCAGGAAGCAAAAAAACTTATTTTTCAGAGTAAACATCAGATTAAGTCCAAAATCCACCTTGCACCAAATTTTCTAAGTCAAAAGATTCATCTATGCTTGTAGTTCTTTTGATAAAGTTCAAAATTACACCTAACATTTCTGCTAAAATCAGTCTAAGTCCAAAATCCATCTTAAAGTAGGAAAATGAACTGGACAATCAGAACTTTTCCATCTAACAGTTATCCTTTAGGAGGAATATGAGAAATAGTACACTTAATGATTAGACAGATTCAGTCTGCCACCTTAGCCATATTCCCAGTCTGCCTAAAGTCGGTCTGAAATTTGGGTTTTTTAGGCAGAATACACCCTGAATCCACCTAAAATCCAGGCGGAATCTGCCTAAAAATTTCATATGGGCAGTGTTTTCATTTAGAACCAAACAGATATCACCAGAAGCCTTTAAGTGAAAACCACATGCTGATATGACCATCCATTTAAGAGGAGGAGTGATAACAAGATTTTCAAGCTAGCCACCATTGTGGCCATGCTGGATGTCCAAACAGCACTCAAATGTACCATGGTAGTTTTCTATAATGCCTAGAACTGCATTGATCCAAACTGAGGATATCGGTATTTATTTGTTGGGAAAAACAAGGAAATGCTTAATCAGGAGAATGGACACATGAAAGACAATAATGTTCCTACTATTTATCATCATTTACTTATCTGCAGTTGCTTAACTTAAAAAGGAGAGTAAAACTGACACTTTTGGCATAGAAAATGTAATATATACATCTATATTTCTGCCACCTGTAATATGAATGAACATGTGACATTAAATTCAATATTAATGATGTTCTACGGTGGACTCTAAGAAAACACAATGAAAATATACAGAAAACGATGTTTATTCCCTGTAATAATTACAATGAATTAGCCTTGCAAATGCATATTTTTGTTGTCTACACAAATTAAAAGTTTTTACCATTTGTGACCATGTTATTGTACCTCTAAGATCATTATTGTCGTCCAGCTTGAAATTATTTCCCCAGAACATAGATATTTTAGCTTCATATTTCCCCTCTGTGTGGAAAGATGGTATCACCTGAAATGAAAGATAGAGCCTATGCAAGGCATTGGTAAGAACAGTATGTACTATTTTTTATTTTTTACCCTGATAAATAAAGCTATCATATTTCTTTAAGAAATAAGAAATGTATTTTTAGAAACACATGACATGTCCATGAGACAACATGTTATCAAAGAGTACAACCCCATGACCCCATGAGTCCAAATAAGGTCCCTTTCCCAAGGGCAGGAATGCTACTATAGAGAATATGCAATGCTGTTATATTCCAGATATAGCATAAATTGGATTAAAAAAAAAACTACTGAAATATGTTATGGTAGCAATGGCCATGTCTAGGGACAAAACCATGAACAAAAGTAGCATAAGGTGACTGAGGAATGTGACAATTTGATAATCCATATAAACACTGAATTAGGTAAGACCTGATTAACATAACCTGACAAAAGTATACAACCTTTTGACCCCATGCCCAAGTGACATAACCAATAGGCAAGAGTGATTTTTGGAGAAAGGAAATATTGGATTGCATAAAATACAAAGTGAATTTACTAAGTGATTAATATAATATTAAGAAAATAATATCAACCCAGAAATATACTTTTCCCTGACCCTATGGCCCTCCCTGGAGGTAACCCAGAGACAGCCACAATAACGGAGAAAGGGAAGATAGGGATCATATATTACTCCAAATTTGATTTGAAGTGAACTGGATAAAAGTTTATTCAAACATGATACATGGATTCAAAACTTTACTACATGTAACTATAGTGTCCTACATAATAACCTCATAACTCCACCCAGGAATTTGACCTAAGCATAGGCATATTTAAAGGGAGCATGGTTAATGCACAATGATATATTAATTTCTTAAGACAAAGTGAATTGGGTAAAGGGGTTCTCGAAATTTTATTTTTTAAAAAGTCAGTACTAAAGGAAGGGTGAACAACTTGCTCAGGTAAATAAATATACCCCCACTTTTCTTGCATCCCAGTCCTACCCTCTTGATGGACAAGATTTAGTTTGGTGTTTTACAAATGTGTTTGATTACAAGCAAGAGACTATGCATATTAATTATGTCTTTAACTTTGGAATGAATCTGGACTAAAATGTAGTAAAATAAATAAAATTAAGATCATGTCAAGTTTAGGAAATAGTTTATATAGGATTCTGTTCTTACAACACTTCATATGCCATCTTAGTGAAAAGTGTATATCCCTGGGTCCAGTAGGGTTTGGGGGTTGAAAAACCCCAAAAACCATTTTGTCTTGACAACTGAATGATGAGTTTATGTAGCTGTGTGAGTACAAAGCAAGACCTTACTTCTATGCATCTTATAGAAAATTGCTGGTTGGTAAATTTACTTACTGAGGTACATTATACAAGAATCAGCTGATAACTGTTTTTGGTGAAACGTATTTGTTTTCACATATCTAGATGGTATTAGCCTATTTACCACATCTGATTAAAATTGAGTCAGAAATACTGTCTCTCCATAGGTAAGAACCTCAACCAAACAGATAAAAAAAATCACTTTATTTATATGCATTCATCTTGCTTAGAATTATACTTACTAGACATCTTAGCCTGCTTCCATTTGGTACAAACAGAGTTACTAGAGTATTAACATGATGTACCAATAAAAAGCTTGATAACTGCATTAATGTATGGATCTTGTTCATAGCTATACCCATCTGATATCTTGATTTAAATATATTTACAAAGTCTGATTAACATCGAATTAGAAATACGGTCTCTAAGATTAGTAACAAGCTCAGACAATCAGATGACCTTATTCATATACACAGATCAACTCTTTATTGAATTTATGTGATATTTTGATCACACAAGTGTTGCTCTCACTCGTTGTTGAACTAATCTAGGATCTTGATGATACAAGCCCAGCTCTGCCAATCAGATGAAGATCATCTCATTATTGAACTTGAACGAGATCTTGATGATACAAGCCCAGCTCTGCCAATCAGACGAAGATCATCTCATTATTGAACTTGCATGAGATCTTGATGATACAAGCCCAGCTCTGCCAATCAGATGAAGATCGTCTCATTATTGAACTTGCATGAGATCTTGATGATATAAGCGCAAATTCTATGTTTGGTTTAAACTATGTTTATTACATAAACTTTGTCAAATGCATTTACAAACATATGATTTTGGGGATTCAGTAGAAATCATAAGCTTATTAGCACTGTCTCCCCATATAAGAAAGAAAATAAAACATCAAAGATCTTGATGCCAGTACCAATGGTTATACAGAAAATATACATACACTTACATACCAAGCATAACAATGAATAAAAACTAATTAAATGCAATTCAAATGGTTGTGAGTTCAGTCAATTAATAATCTCTTAGTCATTCTAATATAAAGTTGCACAGCTAGAAATATTTGTGTGTTGTTTTCTACAGTTAACATAGGTTTGCCAAGTAATATTGTTTCAATCATAAAAGTGAAAGGGAGTGTGAATAGGATTTGATCTCTAAGAAATGAATATTTGGAACAATCTAGAAAAAAGTGTTTTGCATTTTAATATAACCACAGGAACAATACTTATTATTAGATACATGATTTGTATATAAATCGGTTAAGTTACTATAATTTATTCTTAGCCTAGCATGCATGATATGTGACATTCTATCACCAGCGTAGTAGTAACATGGAGTGGTTTCTTTATCATGATTCAAGTAGGCTTTACAATTATGTATTGAAGGGTTGTTTCTCACTTCAACGGGTAACAAGTTTCATATTTGAATTGTAGAAGGTAGAAATGAATTGTAGAACAAGGTCATTCTGCACACTTAGGGCCAAAGATCGTGCAAGGATCGAATGGAGTGGGCCTCATGTTCTGTAAATAATGGTCAAATCAAATCTTGAAGACATGCAGGAGCTAGTCTGTGGTAAATTTGAAATAACTGAAGCAGTTTATGCTTGTAATGGCAAGACTTTAGGCTTTCCCAGCTAGTTTCATGATAAAATTGTGAAGGAGATGCACTTTTAATTGCACCCATTATTATTCTCATCACCTCAACATTTATTTTTTCTAGGAGGTCTTTATCATGCATTGTACAATTGTCCCAAATGTGGTCAGCATAGTCAAAAATTGGAATAATATAAGATTTGTACATGTTTTACAAGGATAATCAATCTAGTTTTAATCAGAGACTTTTTAAGCAATTTAATTTCTCCCAGGCTTTATCTCAAAACTTTATGTATTTAATGTATGCATGCCAAGTGGCATCATTGGATAAATATAATACCCAGATGTTTGTGCTGAGAAACCTCTTGTAGGGTTGTTTCGGCCATACATAATATATTATGATGGTTCTGGTTCCATTTTCATGTTATTAGCATTGATTCTGTCTTGTCTGGATTAAAAGTAACTAACCAATGTCTGGACTATTCATGTATCTTTTGAATATCAATGTTTAAGATTCCACCAGCTGTGATCTTGTTATCAACTATTATATATAATGCTGTATCGTTAGCAAACTGTCTGATTGATGATTCTATATTTTCAACAATATCATTGATAATAATTACAAATAATAGTGGTCCCAAAATAGTCCCCTGGGGGACTCCAACATTAATGAATTGAACATCTGAGGATTTAGAATTTATAATAATTCATTGTTTTCTTGACAGTAAATAGCTTTCAAACCATAATAACATATTTCCATAAATACCAATACTTGTTAATTTTGAGAGCAAGCCTTTATGCCAAACTTTTTCAAAACATTGCTAATATCAAAGAATACAGTCATAACCTCCTTTGAATTCCTTGGTCTAGTGCAGAACAAATTGTATTGTAAATGTCTGTTAACTGAAATGTTGTAGAATCACCCTGTGAAAAACCTCATTGATTATGTGAAATTATTTTGTGTTGAACAATATAATTATTTAAGCATTTATATACACACTTATCAAAACTTTAGATAAAGTACATAGTAAAGGTATAGGATGATAGTTTGACACAACAGTTTTAGTACCTATCTTATGCACAAGCACTACGTTTTCTAGTTTCCAGTGATCTGGAAACGCTGAAGTTTGCAAGGAGATGGTGAATAAGCAGCAAAGTGGATATTTAATTGACTGTGCAATTTTTTGCAGCAATTTAGGGTGTAGTAAATCAGGGCCACATGCTTACAATGGATTTAAACCTACTAATACAGTATAAACATCATCCTTGGTTATTTTAATCTCATCAAGTGGAAGATATGTTAAATCTCATAGAGCTAACTCATTAATTTTTGGTAAATTTTCAGTTCATATAGCTGACAGCTCAGAAAAGAAATCATTGAAAACTTTTGCCTTTTCTTCATCTTCACTTATAACTTAATCATTCACAATCAAATATTTGCATAATTTATTTTTTTACTTTCCTTGAATTTCTCTAATTAGTTTCCACCAGTCTTTTGGGTTTCCATGTGAATACCCGATTTTTCCATTAGAGTGTTGTAATAATTACATTTTGACTTCCTAATCTCATTATTAACCATGTTCCTCTTTTGCCTATCGAGAAGCTGTTGCGTGGGATTTTGTATACATTTCAGTTGGTCATACAATCATTTTCTCTGCCTTGTAAGTTTCCTAATTTCATTATGCATCCAAGGTGGACCATGTTTGCAAATAATAACATGCTTGTGTGGTACACATTTCCTTACTGCATCCTGGATGATATCTATAAATTTCTCAATGCTGACATTGACATTATTTTCATTAATTACACTGTCCCAAGTGAAAGACTCAATTACTGAATTCAAAAGAGTATAATTCCCTTGGTCATATAACCAGATTTCTCTTTCTTAACATGGTAATTTTGGGATGATGAATTTAAAAGTAGCATGTATAGGACAGTAGTAATGAGTGCCTTCAGTGTAAAACAGGTTCAAAACATCAGCAGAGTATACAAAGTCCGAGTCTGATACCAAATTAAGATCAATCATGGTCTCTGAATACTTGGTAAAATTTATTGAGTTGGTATTAACTGGTGAAGATTACTTGGCTGGCACAACAGTGAAATTTTGTTATTTGGAAGGATGCAGTTCTCATTAAAATCTCCCATTAAAATTATATAGTCAGGGTTAGTGGATTAGGCTCTCTATACTAATTCAAATTTCTCCCAAACAGATACATTGCAACTGGGTGGTCTGTATATTCCTGCTATTAACAATTTTTCTCATGTTTGATAAAAACTATTGTATTTGCCTACCTATAAGTCGATGCAGAGTGTAAGTTGAATTTGCAAATTTTGTAAGTCTTGCATCTTTCATCGATATATAAGTCCATACTGAGTATAAGATGAAGATAATTCAATACCTTGGGTTTGTCTTTCTCATTTCATTCCACACAGCATTGCGAATTTTGCCCTATCTGTAACTCATTAAATCAATAAACATAGCTAAAAGTTCCTCTTTCATTTCACACAAAGTATTTTTAATGAATTATGTACTTTTAGTTACTTTTAAAGACACTGACCTAATAATTTAATGAGTTACAGATATGATAAAATTCATGATGCTGTATGGAATGAAACTATAGTAACTTCAAGAATATTAATGGCATCACTGTATGCTATTTCAGATTACCAGCAATAGGGAAATCGCATCATTCATGCAAAATACTTCTCCAGTTTTGTTCTGAAGAGAGGGAGGGAGGGAGGCATATGTATTCCATTGCATTTTTCTTCTTGCAACTTGTGTGCAAAATAACATATGCCCTAATATGAGAGAGAGAGAGAGAGAGAGAGAGAGAGAGAGAGAGAGAGAGAGAGATTTCAGCCTTCTTCATGCTATTTTGTACCTTACTGCTTCTGCTTAATTGAAGCTTTTGTCAAAGAGAGAAAACAGTAATAAATTAAATAGCAAATGGAAACTATTAAAATACATACTATACTCCTTAAGTTTCAAAGTTAATTATTCACAGTATTTATATCCATATAGACTCCATTTAGGTTAAATCCCAAGAATGACCAATGGACATGCTGTCTAATTTTCTTTGCAAGTACAACAACCTCTCCATTTCCAACAAACAAGATTATCCTTTATGAGTAAGTGCACATACACTTCCTGTCATTAGTAGCATTTGGTTATGATCTTTGCTCATGCTAGTTGTTACTTTAAATTGCTGACAGTTCTGTTGGCGAGTACAAAAGGCGTCAATGGTTTAGAAACTTACATGAATAAGCACCTGCCATTTCCTTTCATTACATGTTACCTTATACACAATACCCCATGGCTAGCCTCATTTCTCTAGTGGTAACCTCACTGATTTGATCTGGTCTGCCAATTCTTGCTCTCAAACAGGTGTGAGCTTGGATGACCTGACCACAGCTGTAGCATATTTAATTTTCATGTAAATAACACTGCAAAGCCATGTGGTTCTTTGGATAATGGATATTGTAATGGAACTAGATGTAATTGTTTACTCTGTGGTATTAATTGATAATGGAATAGGAAACCATCCTTGTGCATGAGTACGATCACAATCATCAGGTAACTAAGCAATACAGATTACAATAGTCCTGAAACCTCTCTCTCTCTCTCTCTCTCTCTCTCTTATATAGGTGCAAATTTTATTTGATCAACAGGTGCAATAAGAAAAATGTGAGCAAATAATAATAATACAGAACAATGTCAAAATAGTAACAAAAGATTGCTGGCAGACAAACAATGGATGTTACATACATTCCAGACATAGGGCTATACCATAAGCTCACTAGGCCTTACAGTCAGGTGTGCTGAAAATTGTGGAAGCACAATATATACATCTTCAGATGATGGCCTCAACATTTACTAAGTTTGATTCATTGAAAACTTATATTAGTTGCATTCAGATAAAACCCATCTCCAAGTCCAAAGGGCAATTTTAGCTCAAAACAATTGTTGAAGTACTGTAATTTGAAGTTAAGTGCATCTTTAAATAATGACCGTGACATTTTCCAAGTTTCAAATCAATCCATAAAATGCATTGGAAATAGTTGTGTTCATAAGTTGCATGAAAGACAGACAAAAGGAAGATGAATGGACACAAGGAATCCTATACAATCCCACTGTTACAGAGGCATATATAGTAAAATTGTTCTACATGCACTTCTTGACCCAAAAGCAACACTCAGTGACAGGATAGAGGGGCATGAGTAGCAAAATTCATAAGGTCTATGTGTGATGGTGTATTTTAAATACCAAACTTCATAAGGTCTATGTGTGATGGTGTATTTTAAATACCAAAATTCATAAGGTCTACGTGTGATGGTGTATTTTAAATACCAAAATTCATATGGTCTGTATGTGATGGTGTATTTCAAATACCAAAATTCATAAGGTTTATGTGTGATGGTGTATTTTAAATACCAAAATTCATATAGTCTATATGTGATGGTGTAATCAAAATATAAAGTGTCGCCTTTAAAGAGTAATGGAAATGTAAGTGAAGAGAAAAAAGTGTTATCAAAAACTTTGAGACCAGAAGCTGTCCATGGCCTGCATCTTGAGTTCTCACCAAAGCTTAAATAACTAGGGCAAGTAAACACTGAAACAATGAGGTTAATCAAGAAGTGGGATGGATGGATGAACATGAATATTGATGCCAAACTGATTGCTATGTCACACTTTGACAAGCTAGGTTTTGACAAAATTAATATCCCCAATATAATTCTTGATACCAGAGGCAGAACCCAGAAGCACAAGTGGTTTTCAGAGGAGTGTGCAATGATATTTTTTTTCCAAATATGTAATAAATAAAGATGTCATAGAAAATATGTAATAAATAAAGATGTGTAACAAATAAAGATGTCATAGAAAATATGTAATAAATAAAGATGTCATAGAAAAAATTGGTGAAAAAATCTTTAAACAAAAATTTTAAGCAAACCATGTCAACAGTGAAATTGATGACCTCATGGCCCAACTAAAGATTCAGAAGCAGAAGCTAAATACAGGAGTGTTACTGACCAAAGGACAGCATGTGATAATATATTTCAAATCCCAAGTGAATGGAGTTACACACAATAGTGTGATTAAAACAGAGCCACTCTAACCTAAAACTTTAACCATGATGTCTCCACACATAATTCTTAATCCCATGGCCCCACTCTGACACAGAACTCAGTGACATGACATGTACGCATGTATTAGGGTGAAATGACACCTCAAGGATGGCTATATACTGCTCATTAAAATACAAAATGAAGAACTGCACAGCAAGATTCTGAAGATAAACCCTTCCAAACAAATTTAAACATGAATAACAAGAAAAAGAGATGTTAATACTCTGTAATATGTACAAAAACAATAAAATACAATGGCCAAAATATAAAATCTTTAAAATATAAGGTCAATTTTACTGAGGACCCCTTCATTTGGGTTGTGACCTATGACTAGGATGCCTCAGTGCCATCCACAAACTCTGGCCATGGTGCAAATGTTACATGTATTATGGAAGAAAAAAAACCATGTTTCTTCCTTTAACCAAGCAGCCTTGACCTTTGTCATTTGGGCCCCAAAATGAATGAGATTCTTTCTTACCAAGCACGTGAGTCATCCACAAACTTCAGTGAAGGTACTAGGTCATTAATTGCCATTTTTGTGGAGCAACCAGACATATCTGTCAATCTCACACCAGGAGAAAAAAACTCCAGATTTTTGAAGTCATTCCACACCTACCTCCTGATTTTATCCCAATTTTTGCAGAGAACTCCCAATTATTACATTATATTTGTCAATTTTCATTTCTCCTAATAAAAAATCCAACATTATATTTGTCAATTTTCATTTCTCCTAAATTGTTTTACTCCTACAACAATACTAAAATCAGAAAATAAACCAGGACAAAAAAATAAACCAAAACAATAAAATTCTTAGCAATTAATTTCAATCCCAAGAATGATCACTGTGAATGCTGTAGTTCCATATGCTGTAACTCCTTTGCCACCAAAGAAACTTAAATGAGTAAACACCTGGAATTACTGTACCGCATATTTGAATGTAAATTACCATCATTAAATTAAAAGGAGGAATGAAAATACATACCAAACAGCATATGTCCTCAAAATACTAATTCAAAATAAATATGTTTTACAGCAAAACAATGTTAAATGCCTTACGAGCTGACAAAAAGGAAATAAGGTGGGATATAAAACGAGGGGAAAATAGTTTTCACATGTATGGTAGCATGAGATTGTGTATTTAGGGACCTTTAGTTGCAACAAAATAGGGCATAGTTTATTTGTCAATCAATTGCTGGTGCTCACATAACACGCTGTAGAAATATGGTTTCTTTGATGTCAGACAGCCAGTCCTTTTCACAAGATAATTGCAATGATAAGGATTAACTGTTAATTAGTCACATTGGCTTTTTTGATGGTTTATTTAAGACTAACCATTAGCTATTGTGTGATTTGGCCACAGCTGATCAGAATATGAAAAGAGGGCATGTCCTGGGGGAAAATAAGGTGTGTCACAGGCAGAAATGGCACATCCTTTGAGAATTTCACACATATTGGATCCAGAAGATCAGTCAATATTTAGTGAAAATGAGGCTTAAAAATTCCACAAAAAGCCTCCTGATCTTAGGTTACAATCTCCCTATTATTTTATTCAGTGTCCCTACATGACTTTTGAAAAGTTGACAGGTATGCAACTTTTTTCCTGTCAGTTACAGTGACCTGACATTTAACTTTTGGTTAATAGGCTTATTTATTACCCCAAGTCCAAGCTATTCACTAAGTTTGGTCCAGCAATGTGATGTAAAACTAATGTCATTATTCAGAAACCATTTATCTGACAGTTAGTGACCTTGATCTTAGACATTTTGTTCCCTATATCAATAGGATTCTTCCTTAATACATGCAGAAACCATCTATAAAGTTTGGTAACTGTAAATAGTGGACAGCTTGAGTTTTTGTGCAGAAATTGGTAGCATGTGGATGGAATAACAACATCCTAACATAATATCCTCGGTCTTATGGTAGGCATGTACAAATTTTAAAAAATGAAACACTGTTAACAACTTGCATCCTCACAGTAATTTTTGACCTAATGGTCACACTTTGGGACAGGACTCATGAGCAAAAGTGGTACTGAATGTATGGGAGTATGTATATTCATTATATTTCATGTAAATTGGGAAAGAGATACCAAAGCAAAAGCACTTAAAACAAATCTGTCCATACATAAACACACACAAAAGCAACCTATTTTGTGGTCATTATGTTAAAAACAAATGTAAATAATTAGTGGCAATATATTTAATGGATTCATAGTATGACTGCATCAGAGACAGACTAGAATAGCAACATTTCAATTCATTTCATTTCTTTAATATAAATGGGATATGGGACAAAGATAAGGCAACCTAAGATAGGAAAAATCCATAATCATGACAGTAAAGTAATCAATGTAATGAGAGAGAGAGAGAGAGAGAGAGAGAGAGAGCAAAAAGAAAAAAACCTCCTGGTTACTAGTATGGGTATTTGAAAAAGACTAAAGTTCGGAATGTTTTTAGTATTTGTCATGCCCACATCATTCATAAAAAAAAATTGTGATATGTAACCACTAGTGCAAGCAATCTATCATTGTTGTGTCACTCTTTCACAATTTAGTTCAAGTTGTACAGCTTTTGCTCATCATTTGAGGCAATGTAACTCGCCCACATAAAATGTACTAACTCCAAAACACTCTCCATTCAAAGCCACTCTGTCTATCAGGACCTCTTTCCAATGAATTACACCATTTTTTGTAGCTTGAAATTAGTAGTATTTTTGAAAATCAATTTAAGTTTTCTTTTTTTAAAATGCTTCATTATTTACATTGTCTAATTTCAACTGGTTTCTAGCAAAGTTTTCAACACTGTCACTAAAAAGAAAGTCTCAAGAGAGACTACAGAATAGCAATAATTTGATACCTGTAATTATATACAACTTTTATGAGGTACAATCAACCTACCATTTTTTTAAGAAAACATATAATGTCTCCATGGCTTAGGGTTCCATTGCTTTCATACTTTACTACACCAACTTGTACTATGCAACGGTATCCATGGGCACCAGGCTGAAAAGAAAAAAAATTAACATTTCTGCACATTCATTCCAGAATATTTCTCGCTTGTACAAACATGTTTAAATGATTTTGAATTTTAATATTACTAGCAATGATGAATTCTACTGAAATCACTTCATATCTCATTGATTGAAGCATAAAGTTAGTATCAAATGTCAGAGTGGTACCATGGATGACCAGCATAGAGGGATATTGGATGTCAGATCGGTACCATGGATGACCAGCATAGAGGGATATTGGATGTCAGATTGGTACCATGGATGACCAGCATAGAGTGAATATTGGATGTTAGATTGGCACCATGGATGACCAGCATTGAGGGATATTGGATGTCAGATTGGTACCATGGATGATCAGCATAGAGGGAATATTGGATGTCAGATTGGTACTATTTTCATTCAGGGCCAGCTAGACATTAAATGAAGACTTAAAGTGAAAACCCTGTGAATATAAAAGAATCCACTGAGCAGGAGTAATGATAACAAGGTTTTTAAAATGGCCTCTAATACTGTCATATTGAACGTCTGATGGCATATCAGATGGACACCAACTTGACATCAGATTAAGTCTTTTAGTGCAAACCCCATGTCAATGTAGCCACCCATTAAGGAGGATAAGATTTTCTGGATGAACAGCATTGAAGCACAAGTTTCATTTAGAACCAACTATATACCATAAAAAGTCATTCAGTGAAAACAACAAGTATATATGAATATCCTTTAGGATGAGTAAGTGATAACCCCATGACAGTACAGTGGTCCCCTCTTATAAGGCCAGAATAAGTGATAACCCCATGACAGTACAGTGGTCCCCTCTTATAAGGCCATCTTTTCTGCAGCTGGAAAGCAAATATAAGACAGGTGGCCTTTCTAGAGGGAGATCACACAGATGTGAGTAAAAACAACATATGAAATAGGAATTTTGCAAAATAATTCTGACATATTTAATATCTGCAGCTTATAAATATATGAATGTCATGGAATCAATGTGATACACTCTGCTATTAATGTCATTCCAAAAGTTTTATTTGCTCAGATCCTTCATAACTTGATTACTCACTTCACCAGTTTGCTATTGTGCCAAGTTTGAAAACCATGTAACCACTCATTACATGCAGGTGAGTGAACATATCTCCTTTTGACTGATCAAGTCATTGTTTTTCTTGAATCATTTGATCTGGCAGTCTCATTTTGACTGATCATATCATAGATTTTTTAATCATTTGATCTGGCAGTCTCATTTTGACTGATAAAGTCATGTTTTTTCTTGAATCATTTGATCTGGCAGTCTCATTCTGACTGATAAAGTCATGCTTTTTCTTGAATCATTTGATCTGGAATGTGTGGTGCATATCATGATTCATATCAGCATATAAACTTTTCCTGGAAATAATTATCTTTCTTTCTCTGTCCATTCCATTTTCACACTTCTGTAGAATATTTTCCTTACCTCTGCCAATATTGTTTATTTAAGTCTTTTTGACATCAGTTTCTTGGCAATGATCCTAGAACTCTGCATTTGAAGGAGTTGAATTAATTTAATTTTTTTCTCTTCCTCATCACCTTTACAACCATTTTTTCCATCATATGCAACTGTTCCATTGTCAACTAATAAGCAGCTTTTAAATATAAAAATCTGTATTTACCAAAGAAGTGAACTTGACATGTGATCAACTTGTCATACTCTATTACCATGTTTGACATGTTTCTTTTCTCTGTGTGCAAGAAACCAGATGGGTCATCCAACCAGTTTATCATAGCACTAACTTGTTGAACAATACTGCACATCTCAGCAATGGGCTTTTGTACTGATGACAATTATAATAATAACCAATAAGTATGAAAGTAACCCGACATCTAAGAAATAAATAGTTATATGGATAATCAGATTATTTACCTTTTTGCAGGGATTAAAGTTAGATACTTTATTGTGATGTTGGAATAAATATTCTTGTTTAAAACTAGAAAACCAAATAATTTGGGGGGATAATTTACTCCCAATATGTGTCAGCTCAAAAGGGGATAATTTTCTTGCACTACTATGTTGGTTGCTAGCCAGGTTAGAGGGATGGCCATCCTAGAGGGGTACTTTCAAATACAAAATCATCAGTGACAAAGGATTCTGATTATATGACCATCCAATCAAGAGTAGTGACAATATTTTCAAGATGGCCACCATAGTAGCCATACTGGACATCAGATAAGCAATATTTTCATTTAGGACAAACTATAAGAAGTGTTTTAAAGTAAACCACATGTTGATAAAACCATCTGATCATAAATAACAGTAAGATTTTCAAGATGGCCATTATGTTTGGATGTCAGATCAACATAATTTTATTTAGGACAAACTACATATAATAAAAAGTTATTTTAATGAAACCCCCATGTCAATACAACCATAGTAGCAATAATGTGATTTTCAAACAAACCAATGGTGACCATGTAAGATGTTATATTGGCACCATTTTCATTCATACAACTAAATATCATAAGGGTGAAACTGTGAGCAAAATTGTATTATTTTTGTCTGAGCGGTTTATGAATAGTGATAATGAAAAGCAGGACCATCACATAAACTCTTTTGATCTTTTACCAGTACTAGAGTGAAGGATATATTGAAACCCTAGGCAAGTTGTGTCCTTGAATGGTGACTGCCTTTTCTACCCCCTCTGGGATGTAGATGGTCCCTGTGGTCTCATGATCAATGCTTGGGCAGTGGAGTGGACCTCTCATGCCAGACTCAGCAGAGGTTCTCTGGAATATAACATACTTAGTGAAAGCTATCTACTGGCATAGAAAAGTTTTAAAATTATCTACTACCATGGATTCAAAATGTCTTCACAAAATCAACACAAAAATCTAGATTTTTTCTTTAATATTCTTTAAACATTTCTGGTTGAGTGACAGAAACTAGTCCTAGGTTGCTAGATGGGGTAATTTTCCATCCCCTGTTACAGTTTAAAGACCTGATATTTTGTCCATTATGGACTGCTGTCCTGTTTATGGAATAGTGTACCAAATGCTGTTTTGAAGTTGTATCTAAAATAGGAACTCAATGGACAAGACAATTTTATGCTATCCAATGATCTTGGTATTTATAGCTATAAAGAACAGCATAGGACAAAGAAAATTTTGTCTTTTACTAACAGGTGTCCTGCATTTTGATGTAAGTCTCTAAGAATATCCATGTGTTTTTTACTCTATATGTGCACAGTATTGCAGTTATTAATATACATTATCACATCAATATTAACCAGGAATATACCCTATCACATCAATATTAACCAGGAATATATTTTATCATATAAATATTAACTGGGAATATACTTTATCATATAAATATTAACTAGGAATATACCCTATCACATCAATATTAACTAGGAATATATTTTATCATATAAATATTAACTAGGAATATACTTTATCATATAAATATTAAGTAAGAATATACTTTATCACATAAATATTAACTAGGAATATACTTTATCATATCAATACTAACTAGGAATATACCCTATCACATAAATATTAACTAGGAATATACTTTATCATATAAATATTAACTAGGAAAAAGACATCTTTAGTAGCCTTCCTCAATTCAAGCCCCATTCCATTTTAAAGATTAAGCATTACTCACTGATTTGCTGAGCACAATGTCTTGGTAACAGGAGCTGGACTCATGGACACATTTGTTCTCATAGATACACCAGCCACATGACCAGCTGTTGTCTGTACATTGGCTACAACTGAAACACATATAGTATATAGTTAATAAGGCAAACCAGTGATTACACACCAGTTCTGAACCTTTGCAATTCTGAACTCATCTTTTGTTCCACAGGGACAAAAATCAAGTCAAACACCTTGACTCTTTTATATCCATGTTGGATAGTTTGATGAAATGATACAGCATAACAAGGGGGGGGGGGGTGTAGCCTGAAAATGATGGACAACTCTGAAGGAGAACTCCATTATAAATTTACAAAAGTATCTGCACAAAACAGAAAGGTTTCTAATAAGCTCATACTTGAAAATATACATTTATTGACATTTTGACCAAAAAGAAATCAATAAAATTTACAATTTGCCTTGAGGAATAAATTGATGATGTCACATTGTCTCATTTAGTAAACAGAGCATATTAGTATGCAGTGGCAGTTACTGTAACATTTCCTGGATGTTTTTCCAATCTCTGACAGAAAGACCAGAGTGTGTTCTGACTGGACAACGACATGTGGTTACCAATCCAAAGTCAGTAGTGTTTTTTTCAGTTTCATCCACCTCAAAGACAATATCATGCAAAAAGGTGTCTGAACTTGTTACAAGTACCCCCAACACACCACACACCCCCCAGATAATGGGATAATGTATACACACTAAGCAGGATAATTCTATTTTATGACTGAGTTCAAAAAGAATGCATAAGACATTTTACCTTCCTACTATAAATACTACAGAAACTGACTGGACAATTGGGCACACTTTTATTACATAATTTTTCTTACCTTGTGAAACTACTACAGTTGAAGTAAGTAAAGTTCTGGGCAATGAAGATTTTGCCAGTCTCACTGGAATTAAGGGCCACTGTCATAGCTTGACTCCCTTGAAGAAAAGAAAGAAACATTAACTTTTAGGATGTACGTTCAAATGTACATGTATGTATGCATATATGTACACTATACTCAGTAATTTTTGTGCCCTATTACTTTGCATACACAATTAAATCAATCTTGAACAAGAGGTACAAGTCACCCTGAAATCACTCAACTGGCTGACATTTATATAATACCCATATGCAAGAGAGGTTGGCCAAGAAATCTGGATCAGTATGATATTTTCTGCTGAAATTTATTCCAATGCAGTTGATTGTTTTTCTTGTGAAAGCAACTGTTTCATGGTTTCTCTAGTTCTTCAATTTTCATCCATATTTGATTTTACATTATTATAATATGTCCAATTTTGTTTTGTGTCAAAGTCTGTCAAATTCTTTTCAGTTATTTCAGATAAAGCTGTATACAAGTTCTTTTTAACTTTCAGTAGTGGATTTGATACAAATGTTATAATCTTTTATGCCAGAATACTCTGTGCCAAATGTGGTCAAAACTGATCAGGTGGTTTTTGAAAAGATATTTAAAATAGCATTTGTTCATAGATACATGACAAATACAGAGCCATACCATAAACTCATATGGCCTTGTGGCCAAGTGAGCTAAAAAATCATACTACTTTTGTTCTCTGCACAGAGAACTTTGTATTTCAGTAATATCTGTGTTCAGCTGCAATTTATGATTAACACTTTTACCAATACCTATTGCTGCATCCCAAATGTCTGATAAAAAAGTACATGAAAATTACAAACAATGTAATGAATCTGTTATTACATGCACAAGTAAAGAAGGAAAACATAACATTGTATCTATATCGAATGACAGCAGCAAAATTATAAAATGCTTAACTAATACAGTCAGATAAGAAAATCAAAGAGAAATTGTATTTGACTAAGAAATCTGTCCTTAGATAAACAATGTTTAACAGGTTTTGCTATGTACCTAGAATACTGATGCTGAGCCTACTAAGATCAGGTGTACGACAGTGGACTCCATAAGACCATCGAGATGCCCTGGAAACCATGCCTAGCTCTTGGAACACACAAGTGTAATCACTCCCCTCTGGCAGTGAATATATTGTAAGATATAACTGAAATACATTTACAAAATCTTTATAATCATTAAAATTTTAATCACTTATCAGTAAAATATAATTTTGCCCTAATATATAAGTATATGTATCACAAATTGTAAAAAAATCCACATTTCAGTAGTGGAAATTAGTCTATCCTCACTTTTCTCCATCACAGACCTGATATTGGTAGCTGTTGTGGATGTTCATGCCATGGCTTATGGTGGATTATTAAGTTTTACTGCCCCAAATGATAAGTCACAGCAATATAATTATGTAAGAGTGGATGTCCACTACATTGCATGGAACTTATCTGTGAGCTAAACTATAGCTAACAGTGCAAAATGTTCTTTTTAATATTCAGTGGCTTGCTCACTAAAATGTGAGAGATGAAAGATAAATTTTTGAGCAAAGAATTCCAAGAGAATATTTAGGTGCTTCACAAACTATAAATAGTTGGATGACTGTAATGAGACAGAGATATTCTGCTTTTAAACAAACAAACAGAAGAAATCACATGTAAGTATTAATGGGGTCATATATAGAAAGAAGACATTGAAGCAATCTGCAACATGACTGCAGAGACAATTTATCCAGTTAATAAAATAACAGGTTTTCCTTTGGAGGGGGAGGGGGTAAACTAATTTTAATGATGTAACACATGTTGCTATTGTGTGGCTGGTACTTTTCGAGGTGGAAAATACCCTGACCATATGATGAGAATTCATCCTCCCATTAGGGTGTACCAACAAATTCTAGAACACAAGATCATCTTTGGTCCACCCCACAGATGCTTTGCTCATGTACACTAATCTTCACTCTCTATAGAATGCAGTCTAAACTAGTGGGGCATCAGTGTGGGGTGGTGGAGGTAATCTGTAAATAGCAGCAGAATAGCTTGGTGGAAGATTGCTGAAGGAAGACTATTGCTGGATGGTATCCACATTGGTCACTTTTTGAGCTACAACAATTGGACCCATGAAAAATACCTCCACTTTTGTCTTTGGTAAGCAAAGGGAAAAGGAGTAGAAAGTAATGTGAGATCACCAAAATACAGCCTTCATCACATCCTCCAGACACTAATGAGTTAGATAGAAAAACAATCTAGCAATGGCTTGAACTCAACAAATTTAAGTTCATGAATGAAAGGTCTCTCGCAGGAAATGACTAACAAGATCTCCTGATAGTATATGCAACCCACACCTCAAATTGGTGGAAGCTGATAGATCAGCTGAACCCTTAATGGGGAGGAATGGATGTTTCCTACCTTTTCTTTTCCCTTTACAAGCTGCCAAATAAAATCATAAGGCTTCAACCTTAAATGGATCATCCCCAGCACAGATATGATTGAGACTAGGATCTGAATCAGGAGTGGAGCAACCAGTGGAAGCTGGTGTTTGCTAAAAACCTGGTTAGCAAAAGACAGAAGTCAACTCATAATTTCAATGAACTTTATACAACCTGGCTTTATGAACAGGCCTTGATGCTCACTCCTACACAGCACAGACACTAATGAGAGCAAGAAAAACAGCTTCGGGGTAAGGTTTCTAAAGGAAGCTAAACCCAAGTGTTCATAGAGGTTTTTTTGAAGATTGCAAAATGCAAGAGATTCCATCTAGGCATTAGCAAGTGAAATACAGTCTTGGCAGTTCAAAATACCTCAAAATGCCTGCTGGGCTTATAGAAAGAAAACTGAGAATGTTGGATACGCTGCCCTATAGCCCTTGTCAGTAGAAACTGAGTGTTGTTTCTCTTCAAATGAGAAGAAGAAAATAGAAGGACAGCTAGGATTGACACATTTCCTACTGCAAAAATACCTAAGGTTTCTCCACTTGGCATTAAAGATCTTTGATGTAGATCATCTCCTGGACTGAATAACAATCTTGGTGACTTGTTCAAAAACTGGTCCTGGCAGAGAGATCATTTGAGATCAGGTAAGCAAAAAGGTGCGGAATTTGCAGGTTTTTTTGTCATTTGGGTCACAGAGGGGGTATCAAAATTAACTGAGCAATGGAGTTCCATTTACTTGTGAAGTACATAGGAATGATCCTGATGGATGGGAAGGTGTAAGCAAACATTGTTCAAGTCCTGGATGGGAGAGTGGAAGAAAAAATGGGGAGCTTGCAGTTTAGCCTTCAAACAAGTCCATCAATGGTGCCTTCCAAAGTTAAAACAGGGAATCCACTATGGATTGGTGTGAAAACCATAGCATAAGGATTATCTTTCCTTTCTTGACAAACTGTCCTCCAAAATATCTTTGTACAAGGAATGTGGCAAGTTCAGAGGGTAATCCCTTCTGAGGCACTCAGTAAAAGAAAAGTTCTAAACCTCCATTCAGAGAGAAGGTGTTGATGTATCATCAGAAGAGACCATCACACAGTGAACTGTTATTTTACTGATGCATCCCTGGAAGGGTAAGAACATTGTCCTCATTTCCAAACCTGGTGACATGGAGGATATATTCTTTACTGAACATGAACCATGAAGAATCAGTCCTTTCAGCTCTTGAGGATTGCCCCACCATGAATCAGATACATTGGTTAACAGAAACGAGTACATGAGGACTCCAGTCAGGAACCAGTCCATATTTATCAACCAAATCAGATGAAATTCACACCTAGAAAAATATGAGCATTGAGAGGGTCCCTGTGTGGTTTGCACTTTGGATAAAGGAGAACTGGAGAGGGTGCAAGTACTGTCTGCCAAAGGGAACCATGTCCATTATGGAGTACAAAGTCCCCTGCAGAGAGAGAAAAGAATAAGCTGACAACATGGTGATTGCTCAGCACCTCCAACAGGGCCAGGATCTTGACTACTGTCCCAAGGAACATGGACTAATCCTGTTTGTGAGGAAATTCATCCCCACAGACAAAATCTTAGGTAGAAGACCCAACCTGGTCAATATAGACAAACAGCAAGACTGATCTAACCTGAGTGACTCTAGCTAGCCATGGAGGATTGGGATACCTAGCAACCTTAAATAAGCGAAACAACCTTTCTACTGCACCTTTCTGAAAAATGGAGCGCACCTCTTTCTTTAATTACAGCAGATTCAACTGGTGGAAGAACATGGGGGACCTAACTAGAGAATGGCCCAACCATCGAACATTATGCCAGACCAAGCCGCTGAAAAGATGTTTAACCTGGCACCCCGTAGGAGAGGGAATAGGTCAGCAGGACTGACTACCCACCCTTGTCCTTAGGACTGGGGGAAATGCACACATACGTACTCCCTGGGCCTTTGCAGTGATTGTGCCCTTCTTGAGCCTGACTGCTGAAGGGGGAGTTCTGAAATGAGGTTGTTGCTTTGACTGGGGCTGCATGGCTTTAAAGAACTTTGCCAACAGACCCTAAGGTCAGTGTTATATATATTTAACTTGCATTGTTTGTTAGGTTATTTCATTCGTAGCTGACTTTATCCAAAATCAAGTTTATTTTCTACCTCACCAGAATCATTGATTTTATTATATTCTGTAAAAAACTAATACACAGTTTACATTTCTCTGTGGGTGTAAATTAAATATTAGGATCATTATCTTATTCAGAGACAAGGACATTGTGTTTATCATGTTCTTTATTATAATTTTAACAACAGACCTTATCTAATTATAGCTTGGATTGTTCTGGAAATGAATTTTTGTTCTAGATCCTGGCTCTTCTTTTGTGTCTTGGTTTTTTTTATAGTTTTGCTGGCCTCTGAGATACTGAGAAGCCAAGGAGAGAATGAGCCCTCCAAAGAGAGTCTCTGCTTGTAGGGGAGCAGCCCTCAAAAGATTCTTAATGTACACTAGTAAGACCTTGAATGTGTCCAAGGCTCCAATGACAAGGCATGGACAAGGATAATACATTCCAATAAGTTTTCACTGCTGCATCCAACAAACAATGGAAGGTAACAGTCAGGCTGAAGGAGGATGCTGAAAAGAGGTCAGCACATGAGGTTATGGCTACTAATTAACATATTTACCATATATGTTGGGATACCATATATGTTGGGACACCATAAATTAATTTTTAAAGTAATTTATTTGTGCACTGTATGTTCTGGGAAAACATCGAGTCTCAGCCGTATCTCTTGTTGCCATTTGTTCATTTATGTGAGGTTTAGTATGGGACAGGACACTGTAATGTCTGTCCAATCCCCTGCATGTTGCAACCCTTGGTCTCTGCATATAGCTGTAAGGTTCATCTCTGTTCCTGGCCAAATAAACTGCCCATTTTCAATGTCAAATTGACTCAGATGGGTATTTCCATTTGGGCCTTGGCCTGCCTCCAAGTGTAAATATTGGAAACTTTATGGGGGGAGCATGATTCAATTTCTGCTCTTCTGGATGGATGATGTTGTTTCTTCACCCTAATGGGAGGGCATGATTCACTCTTTGTCCTAGTGATACATAGAGGGTGGCTCTCCTCCCTAATGGGAGGGTATGACTTGCTCTCTGCCCTCACAGAATGGAGAGGGTGCTACTCCTCCTTAAAAGGAGTGTGACTCACTTCCCACCTGTTTATTACCTCCCTTCAGAGGGGTCCCACTAACATAAGAATTCCTGAATAGATTATGGCAATCCTTCTCCAAGATCCAAGAGACTTGGACAAGGAAAACTAAAAAACTCTGAGAAAGATGAGGAAGGAACTCTTCTTCTTCCTTAAGTATGACTAAATGCAGCAAGTATGACTAAATGCAGCAAGGTCCCAGACCTCATCTGACCAGAGATAGGTAAGTGGGGTGGATGTCCTTGAGAGCTTTCCTGTGGCCACATCCACCCACATCCTACATAGCCATTGCTGCAAAAGAAGGCTGTAAAGAAGGCTAAAGCAATCACTAATGTTTTGATGTAAAAAGGAATCAATGCTAAACTGAGAATTAAATGGTGTTTAATAACTAAAAACAACATAGAGGGAAAACTGATGTAAGACTTACCTTTTAGCTCACTCAGAAGCTTACTTGGAACAGAACAGAAAAAAATTATTGATCAAGGGTAAATCAAAATAAATAGAAAACTCAAATCACAACATGAAGTGAAGGCAATTTTGCTATGATGTAAAATTTAAGTTGCCCATAAAGGTTTAAAATGGAGAAAGAATGAAGGACAATGCACATGAGCAAAGTATCTGTCAGATGGACTTATGTTTTAGGAAATATTCTGGTTCATCCTAATGGGAGGACAAATTCTAATCATACAGATGGGGTATGTTCTGCCCAGAAAAGTACCAGCTAACCACTAACAAGGGGTTTTGTATTATTGATATTCAAAAATGAATGTGAGAATTGCTGTGATTTTTTTGTGGTCATTCATCCAGTCATTTTAAAATTGTTTGCTTAACATGTTCTCACACAATGAAATATACATAGTGAATTCCAAAGTACAAACTCTAGTCCAGCTTCTCTTTAGTTCTTCCACACCAAATGTACATGTCCATGCAGCATATTTTTTGAAAAACCAGACACATGTTTACCCTTACTATATTCCTGCTGTTTGCATTACAAACACCTCAAACAACTATACTTAGGATTTCTCCTGTTGTCATCTGGTTAGTTTAATATTACCAAGATCAACAGGCAAAGTGATGAAAAAGCATATTCACTTAAATGTTTTCAGTAGAAGATAAACTTGTTTGTATTATTTTCAGTTGATGCTTCTGGTACAGTGTATTCATTCTGTCCACAAGATAAATTCTGCAAAACTATTCCAAAATATCAAGCAAATATTGTCTAATTATTAGTTTCATTACTATGTACATTTTGACAAGATTATCCTTTTTAAGAAGTTGACATGAATACAAATAAAACATTTTGTCACCAAAGAACACATACAAAATTCACATTAAGATGAGGTTTAGCAATTAAGCCAACAGTGTGAAATTACTGAAATTATCACCATAATCAATGAAACGGTATTGAATCTTTAGGAACTAAAGCTAGGTTTCAAGTTACATGAACAGTGGACTCAGAAGTAGGATTAAGAGCAATAAAAATCCAAGGCTAAGTGCCGGATGATATACATGCATACAGCACTAAAAAAAGGGTGAGGTCAGTTAATTAGTGCCAGTGCAAAAAAGAGGTTTCTTTCCATATTGCAGTAGCAGTTAATTTTTGCTGGACATTCATCATATCATCATTATCTTTTGAAACTGCATGGGAAATGCCACTGGTATGCATGACATGTGACAAGAATATCTACCATAGATACAATTTTAATTCCTGTACAATAAATAGCCTCAAGTTTTGGTACATAGGTTTTAGCTTTATATAAGCAGAATTTGTTCTCATTCTTTGTTTCTTGTTAAACTTGTAGTGTCTTATGCATAAATTGAACATATCACATCTATCAATAATGCCTTGTATACTGCCCGAAATTGCTAAGACATGTGTTTGCCAGGGATATAAAATCTATCTCTAATCACACTGATTGCTATTAATATGTGGCTTCATATTTTTAATGGCTTTAAAAAGGTATCGCTATTAGAACTTCTTTATCTACTCCAAGCTGGAGGTGGAAGAGGTTTGAGCTTCGAAGGTTGCAAATCTCAATTATTTCATGCTTATTATGAACCTTTTGATTTAGTTCTATGGTTGTCACAAATATTTAATACTTAATCCCTTGCTCCTTGTGTCCATATATACTAACTCTTCCAGTTCATCCAGAGAAGATGATTTTCTTAGAAATATCCATTTTTTGTACTCTCTGAGTAAAGAATAAGCCGGGTTATTCTTTATCAACTGTTGTTTTCTTGTTTTTACGAGTGACTCCTACCATCCTGGGTCATTTATAGGAAAGTCTATTTCCCTCCCTCTTTACTGATCAAACTTCATAAGAAGATGTAGGTCCATGGCCTGAAGGACATGGCTTCATGCAGGGAATGTGACAATTACTTCCCCTTTTCAAGATGGCTGCCATAGCATTTAAATTGGACAGACTGGCACTATTTTCATTCATGACCAACTGGACATCCTAAGTCATTTAGTGATAACCCCATGCTGATGTGACCATCCATTCAGGAGGAGTAATAATGAAAACGTAATCATGAGAAATAAATGATACAAAGATTTTCAAGATGGCTACTGATTCAGCCATACTGCTTGTCTGATCAGCATCATTTTCATTTCTGATGAATTAGACCATGAGATGATTGTATGTGTAAAGGTTCAAGGCAATCCTCCCTGTAGTTTAGGATCAGTAACAATATCAAATAGACAGACAGACAAATAGTAGGTGGATGACAGACCATCTGATAAGTTCTATTAGTCTATGAGCAGTAGAGCTAAAAACTCAATTCTTCAAGGTTATCAAGCTAAAAGTTCTGGCAGATTTACCATGTTAATTTAAAATCTGTGTAAAAGAAATCTTCAGTACTGTACAATTTCTGGAGAAAACAGAAAATAAAGAATAAACTGGCTTATTCCTTACTCAGAAAGTGCAATAACATGGACATTTCTAAGAAAAAAGTCTGTTCTGGTTGAAGTGGCTGAGTTAGTGTATCATGTGTGTGTGTGTGTATATATATATAAAGTCCACAAAGTTCTAAGACTTTGTGATAATGATTATGCTTTTTACAGGTAAGGCAGATAAACAGATAAACTACTTGCATCAGCAATGTGTGAGACTGATACTGTCCTAGGAGACACATCTGTGATGGCCACACATGTCTGGTCAGGAGGTCCAAACAGCCAGCGGTCTGAGGAAGACACTGGACAAAACTCACTCTTAACACACCTGCAATTGAAAGTCCCAAGGCACTATAAATAAAATTATATTTGTTATGATCATGAATAGGGGATGCTATAGATTAAATATGAAAATTCAAGATGATATCTAGGGGATGCTGTGGATCAAATATGAAAAATTAAAGATGATATCTAGAGGATGCTTTGGATCAAATATGAAAAATTCAAGATCAAATATGAAAAATTCAAGATGATATATAGGGGATACTATTTTGACAATTATAACATTTTTTAATATTGATGTGAAATAATAACTGTTAATTTTGTATGCTAGATCTACATATGTAACACAATGTAAACAATTACAAAAAATTATGCAGACACAAAAATTTGAAGAGAATCTATGCATTACTTTTCTTTTCCATTAATTTGGAGAAATTTTCAAATGAATGATGACTTTGATACCAGAATCTAAGGTGGCAGGGGAGAGTTTTGTAAGTTGGTCCCAGTAAAATTTCTTAACTTAAGGCTATAGTCTGACTTTTTCAGATATTGTTATTTAATAATTAAAGATATGGATATATTTGTAAATTAGGTGTTTCAGGCTTGTGTTGTTCTTGAAATTGATGTGGGGCATGTATGCCTCCCATAATTACTCCACAGTAGGTCAACACTAAAATACCAATAGTTGAAAAGCTAGCTACCCACAGCAGCAGATATGTGGTCAAGAAGAACATCTAAAAAACTGCCTGGATGGCAACTGTTTTTAATTGCATCAAGCTGTTTAGAATGCAATGTTTCTCAGGATTATCTCCATAGGAAATGGCTTGTTTTTGTTGTTGTTGTTGTTGTTGTTGTGGGGCTTAACGCCATTTTTCAGCACACGATAGGCTATACATGGCGGCCAGTATTAATGGTGGGGGAAGAAACCGGGAAATCCGCGGAAAGAACCACCGACCCACGAGAAGCTACTGGCAAGCTTTCTCACATATCCACATGCGCCGAATCTTAGACTCGAACCAACGCAGATAGAGGTGAGATGGCAGTGATCCGTAACGGACAGCGCTTTAGACCACTCGGCCACTCGGGGCCCCGGCTTGTTTTTGCATTATAAGCATCACATGGTGTCAAAAATGACCTTCGGACATGAGAAATGCAGGCATAAAATGGGGTGCACAAATTTCCTTTGCTTTGAACTTCCAATGACTTCTCAGGTCAAGTGAATATTATTTATACTTTGTTTTATTATAGCTATATGGAGCTTTTTGACCTCACTTGTGTATTTTATTTTTTATGATTTGTTTTATATTAGGCAGGTAGATAAATTTGTGCATAAAAAATGTCCCTTGCACCATAAGTGAAGATTTAATATGAAACTTTAACAACAAGTTCTCTCCCTTTGACTATATCTTTTTTTGTTTCATATGGAGTGAAGATGCTGCATTGTGGGTAAATTTGTCACCCTTTTGTGATTTTGTTATAATTACTTGTTCAAGTATTTGTAGTGGGAACTATACAGTAACTGGATTATTAGTCTTAATTATGTTAATGGACATTTTCAATGTCATCACACAATCACAATGAATAAGTTAAAGATGCAATGATATAATTTTGCAACACATCTATTCTTCTCCTGCCATGTACAAGATTTGTGTTCTCATTTTAATTTTTGCTGTGTGTGTGTTACTGAAAAATACATTTCTCAGTCAAGCCTTGCCTAGTTTCAATAAATATCCCAAATTCTCTTCCTCACACTGTGATTTTTTTAATGACATTCTTATTACACTGTACTTGGTTTGCAAATAATGATTTCTTCTGGCAAATCACCATCGATGTCACAGCATTCATAAAATCTTTTATCATTTTAAACCTGAAGATATCATTAAATTTCAGGATATACTTGACATTTCTTTCCAGAAATTAAAATACTCCCATGTGTACTATTTCAAACAGTAGTGATTTTCATTTTTTTGACTATGTCTACCCCTGAAACATTTCAAATGCCTTGGGAATCATAAGCAATTCCCTTGGGAATCATAAGCAATTGCCTTGGGAATCATAAGTAATTGCCTTGGGAATCATAAGCAGCTTCCTTGGTTAATCATAAGCAATTGCCTTTGGTATCTTAAGCAATTGCTTTTGGTGTAATAAGCTATTGTTTTGGTATCATAAGCAATTGCCTTTGGTATCATAAGCAATTACCTTGCCATTTGAGTTGATTTTTGTATTTAAAATAACTTATTCACCCTGGAAAATATTCTTCTTCAACGAAATTCTTGAACAAAGACATTCACTAAATTATTCGGAATTCAAAAGCCGGAATTATATTCTTGGTGACTCAACAAGGAACTGTTGACACATCAACACAAACTGGTTATAGAGGATGTCATCGCGTTCCATATTGGAACTTCATCGAGATTCAAACCTGGATTCAATTAGAACTTTTTAGTGATAGGACTTATATTTTTGAATTCTAGGATTAATTATTGGATTATATTCACAAACCGTAAGTCCTATTTCATATTTTTACCTTGTTCTCTAGGGAAATAAATTATTTTGTTAAATTTACAAAGCTTGTTGACTCTGCTCTTTTCTTTTGTAACTTTTGTACAAGCCTATACATAACAGTATCATAAGCAATTGCCTTTGGTATTATAAGAAACTGTCTTGGGAATCATAAGCAACTGCCTTTGGTATCATAAGCAATTGCCTTTGGTATTATAAGAAACTGTCTTGGGAATCATAAGCAACTGCCTTGGGAATCATAAGCAATTGCCTTTGGTATCATAAGCAATTGCCTTTGGCATCACAAGCAACTGCCTTGAGAATCATAAGCAATTGCCTTTGGTATCTTAAGCAATTGCTTTGGAAATCATAAGCAGTTGCCTTTGGTATCATAAGCAACTGCTATGGGAATCATAAGCAACTGCCTTTGGTATCATAAGCAATTGACTTTGGTATCATAAGCAACTGCCCTGGGAATCACAAACAACTGCCTTTGGTATCATAAGCAATTGCCTTTGGTATCATAAGAAACTGTCTTGAGAATCATAAGCAGTTGCCTTTAGTATCATAAGCAACTACCTTGAGAATCATAAACAACTGCCTTGAAGATCATAAGCAGCTGCCTTTGGTATCATAAGCAACTGCCTTGGGAATCATAAGCAATTGCCTTTGGTATCATAAGCAACTGACATTGGTATCATAAACAGTTGCCCTTGGTATCATAAGCAACTGCCTTGGAAATCATAAACAACTGCCTTTGGCATCATAAGCAACTGCCCTGGGAATCACAAGCAACTGCCTTTGGTATCATAAGCAACTGCCCTGGGAATCACAAGAAACTGCCTTGGGAATCATAGGCAATTGCCTTTAGTATCATAAGCAACTGCCTTTGGTATCATAAGCAACTGCCTTGAGAATCATAAGCAACTGCCTTTGATATCATAGGCAACTGCCTTTGGTATCATAAGCAATTGCCTTTAGTATCATAAGCAACTGACATTGGTATCATAAACAATTGCCCTTGGTATCATAAGCAACTGCCTTGTGAATCATAAGCAACTGCATTTGGTATCATAAGCAACTGCCTTGTGAATCATAAGCAAGATACTGTAAAATTTCATTTTAGTATTATTAAGTTTGTTTTTGTGTTTTACAGCCAAGCAACACAAGTACTCAGTGCCAAGGCAACTGAACTGAAGTGCCTTGCCCAATGATACAACATGATATCTGACCAGGACTGAGCCAATGGTAAAATTCAAACCTGAACCCTTTCAGTTATGAGTCTAACATAGTAACTACTGACCTACCACAGCTTCTGTCTCCTTTAATTATCTCTTATGCTGGAGGGTGTATTGGGCCTATTCTTCACCCCTGAACCTGCAAGGGGGGGGGGGTCATTTTAGTGGAGTCATAACCTGATTCTAAATTATCTTGGATAAACAAATGAACTATAACAAAATTAAGGTGGAATTTCTGGATTAATATTCTTTTTGTGAACTTAAAGAATCTTCTTTCCAATCAATCCTATAAGCTCTAGCAAGAGAATAATTCCCATGGGAAAAAATGATAAAGAAAATATACTAAATTGAAGAATATCGTACACTGGTACAATGTGTGTTTTGCATGAATTTATGAGCACATATTAAAAATTATATTTATGATAGAATATCCAGGATATGAATTTCTTTACAATATTTCAGAAAACTTTCAATTTGCTTTTGAAATTAACTTGGTCTTGGAACTTTCTTTAGTTCTTGCCATTTTAATTTGACATAGTTGTGAAATCTTTGGTGAAACGAACAAGCCTTCACAATGTCATCTAAATTGGACTTTAGTTTAAATCTTCTCCAGGAAAGGTTAAAAAGGATAACTGCTTAAGCTTACCAGATAAAATGATCTTTCTGAAGTCAGGTTTCTTTAACAAAGCAAGAAATAAAAAATATTTTGGTCCAATATTTGATGGAAAATAATATTTTGGATAAAAGTGCTTTGGGCTTGATTAGTAAGTCTCTATCTGCCTCTACAATGAAATTAAAGAATTGAAATAAAAAAACCAGATGGAAATAAAATTAAAATGCTTCAGCTTAGCAAAAAGAAATAATGGAAATCCAAAATCAGAAAGAGGAAAGAGAAATATAATTGCTGAAAGAGGAAAATGAGAGAGAGAGAGAGAGAGAGAGAGAGAGAGAGAGAGAGAAGAGTGGCAAATGCAAATGCAAAGAGAATAAGATGAAAGACAGATACCAATGCAGTGAGAAGAAAGAGAAATATGACTCAAATTAAAAGAATTAGAACTGACAAGTGAAAGCACTCTCCCCTTCACACACTGGTTCGGGTTTTGATATTATCAGCAATAGGTTAGTACCCCTTTTAAATAAAAATAAGTAGTTCAATAATTTCTTCACCATGTAATTATTGCTGAAAATTTGCAATGGTGAAGAGAGCATTGGATTTTATTATTACAAAGTATACTTACCAGAAAAGCTCATGAAGTCTACACTTCACTGTTTGTACAACAAAGTGTTAATAATGATATTGTTAAGGATTAATTGTTTGATTGATTGATTATTTTTTGGTGCACCAGCACTGTAAGGCTATATAGTGCCACAACAAAGCTATATGAGAAACAAGAATACTCAAAAGGATTTATTAGAAAAGAGTGATAAAAGCACAAAAGCACAATGATGGTGGAAATATATGGAGATTGGGGATTTAAATGTTCTTTTTAAATTGTAAATAAATAAAGGTGATTAACAATACAATATGTTCATTAAAAATATTTAAGATAAGTAATATTGCACACCAGTTAAATCTTTTTTTAAATTTTGACTTTCTTCAATAAATTTAAAATAAAAGTCACATTTACCATATCATTGTAGCAATGATCATTTGTAGGTTGGAGATTGAAAGAATAATAAAGTGCTTCACTGTGAAGGGTTCATTGCAAGAGAAGCACTCAGGTTGGTTTTTGCCCCTTAATATGCAGGAGTGGGTTGAAGGTTCATTACAAGGTTAAGATTTTAACATAAGATTCAATTGACTTATAATACCCAAATGGTGGCAGAGTTCCATTGTGGTTAAGGAATGCATCTTGAAGGGTTATGAGTTAACACCTGATGCATATCAACAGAGATTTAGGAACTGTAGAAAAGAAACTGAACTGACCCATGTAGAATTTGGCAAAGGAAAGGGCCAATTATTTGATAGGTGGTGCTCAGTGAAGAAGATGTATCAAGATTATGATAATCTCAGACAACTCATATTAGTTGAAGAGTTCAAGAACTACATCCAAAGTGACAACAAGACCTACAATGATAAGCAAAAGGTCAAAACTTTAGGAAATGCTGCTCATACAGCTGACAACTATTCCTTGACTCACTAAGTTTCATTTGTCAGTAAGTCTTCCTCTCAGCAGTTTTTGGTAAAAAAAACATCACAATCTCATACAACCACTTCCAACTCTTAATCTTTGATAGTTGAACATTAACCCATCGAGAGTATTTTTATTGTTATTATCATTATTACTAGGCATTGACCTAACTGGAGACAAGTTTGTGGTTAATCCACTTTTAACTGGCAAGCCATCTTTGGATCAAAACGAAAATCCTATTGAAAATGAAATCCTTGATTAATATCTTGCTTATACAGTTACTAGAATGATGGCAAAAATATCTCTTGTTAACGATGTTGATTAAGAAATTATTCCTTTAGATGACACACTTATTGGTCAGTCTTTTGATGAGGTCATGTTTTCTCCTAGCATTGATCAATAATGAGGTTGTTGTTGTTGTTAATGTTGTAGGGTTTAACACCATTTTTCAGCACAAGATAGGCTATACATGGCAGCCAGTAAAACTGTTGGAGGAAGAACCCTGGAAAACTCAGGGAAGAACAACTGACCCACGAGAAGCTACTGGCAAGCTTTCTCATGTACCCACACTGGCCGAGCCTGAGACTCAAACCCACGCAAACAGAGATGAGATGGTAGTGATCCGGAACAGTGAGCACTTTAGACCACTCAGCCACTCCTCTGTGCCACCCAGTCATGATCACAGTAATCCTTCCTTTTTACTATTCATTCTCTTTATTCTCATCAAGGTGACAAAAGGCAATCACTCATTGTCAAACAGGAACAAGATCCTGAGATCTATGTTAGTTTCAGAGGGCAATTAGTGAAACTGAAGTCACACAAGTACCTGTTTGTTAATTTGTTAAAAATGAAGTCTTTATGAGAAAATGACAACCACATGAGGTACCCGCTGGTGATGAGTGGTCAGTGAGTTATCATATTGTTGTTCCTAAGTCATATAAGGAGGAATTCTTTATCTAGCCAATGAAGCTACCTTGGCTGGTCATTTAGGAGTTAATCATTTCAATTGGCCAAAAATTAAAGTGATATATGTAAATACTGTAGATCCTTTGAGGAATATTAAAACAAGAACCATAGTAAATGTTCCAATAAAGGTTTTAACACAATCTGGCCTTCCCAAATCTGTTAAATCTGGAATTTTGCAGCAAGTTATGCATGAATTAGGCATCCAACAGTTTAATTCTTTTGCCTATCACCCCGAAAGTCAATAGTCTTTGGAATGATTTCAACAAACTTTGATGAATATGATTCAGTCATATTGCTTTGATACAGGATAAGATTGGGATGATTCATTTTTACTGTTGTTTGCTGTTAGGGAATCAGTTAAAAAATCATTAGGTTTTAGTCCTTTTGAACTAGTTTTTGGACATTTTCCATGTACCATTTAAGTTATTAAAAGAGAAACTTCTTTCAACTGAAATTAATCTCCTTGACTATATTTCTGATTTCAAATATAAGTTGTTAAAGGCTTGTGAAGTAGCAAGAACTAATCTTCACTCTACTCAGTCAAAAATTAAGATCTGACAAAAATACAAAGGATGAGAGTTTTCAGCCTGGTGATAAGAGTTCTGACTATCTTGCCCATAACTCAAAATCCTCTTCAGGCCAAGCATTATAGTCCTTATACAGTAGAAAAGAAAGTAAGTGACCTAAATTATATTCTTAACACTCCTGGGAGGTGAAAACATAAAAGACATTGCCATACAAATAAGTTAAAGGAGCATGTTGATAGAGATAGCCCTGTTAATCATTCAGTCAATTTAGTTGTACATGTCCCACACTGTAAGGATATAAATGATGGTATACAGTCAGACTGTAATGGTTTTGGATTAACCAATCTTCAGAATTCAGAAATATTAAATAATCTGGACCAGAAACTTTTGTATCTTAAGCAACAAGAAAAGCATGAACTAAAACAGTTATTATGTGAATACAAGCACTTGTTTCCAGATGTTCTAACATGAAGAAAAAAAAAAATCTACTATAATGCTGAAATTGTAGATTCTACACCTGTGAAGCAGCATCCTTACAGGATGAATACTCTCATGCAGGATTGTTTGAAAAAAGAAATTCACTATTTGCTGGAGAATGATTTCAAAGAACCAAGTAAAAGAATGGGAGTTCACCCTGTATTCTGGTGCTGAAACTCTAGCAAATTCCATTCACAGAAAGAGCAAAGAAAACTTCAGCATTTGTAACTCCAGATGGACTTTATCAATATAAAGTGATACTGTTTAGTTTAATTAACTGTCACTTACATCATTGACATCATCTACAACAGTACCTGGAAAGATCCCTTGGAAACCATCCATAAATTCTTTGATCAAGTCAGTGAAGCAAATTTGACAATTAATTTAGATAAAAGTGAGTGTCGCCATGCTTGTGTAATTTTTAGGGCATATTGTGGAATACAGTCAAGTTAAACTTATAGCAGTTAAGGTAAAGGCTATCTCTGAATTCCCTGTGTCTATTAGTAAAAAAACAACTTTTGTGATTTTTGGGTATGGCTGGATATTATTGGAAATTTTTTTAAAATTTTTCCATAATTGCTTAGCCTCTGGACATTTATTGACTAAGAAAACTGAGCTTCATTGGTCTGAAAATGTCAGGGGACTTTTGATAAATTAAAGGTCATACCTTTGAATGCACCAATTCTTTCAGCTCAAAATTTTCAGTCAATCATTTAAAATGTTTGTTGATGCAAGTGATGCAAAGGTTAGTAGAATTTGATGTTGCAGGAATACAACAATGACATTGACATTAGGCACATCAACAGAAAAGATAATCCAATAACAGAGGAACTTTCACGTGTATAGAAGAATTATATTGTTTTATTTTGTACATATGTTGTGATATTCATATTCAATTCCTATGTAATTTTAATTATATTAGTATCATATGTATATTTGACTAATATATTTGACTTTTATAAAAGAAAACAGGGGGGTGTTATTTATATCTAATTTGTATTGTGAGTGGCTTTTGTCCATGATTATATATTATACATATTTAATTTCTATTACATGATTGACCTTTATCAATAACTGAGGGTAGGGGCTAGGGTTGCATGTCTAATATCATGCAGGATAAACATGTTTACTAGGTTTGAGTTCTAGATATAACCTTGATTCTGACCTCAGAATTTTCTAGAAACAAATTTTGTTTACAGTTTGATGGGAAATTCCATTGTAAATAACCTAGGTCTAGGGTATTGTTGTATCATACATGTAAGTCAGGTAACAGTCTATATATAAGTTTGTATATAAGTTTGAAGTAAACAGAATTATCTACTTTTGTCTTAACATCCTTCTTTAGAGAAATCAATTCAGTTGATGTTTGAGAGGATTTATTTATTTAAATTATTCACTGGCATTACAAAGTGCTCATTGACTTAAGGATTAAATCACTATTTTGGAATTATTGTGAATTCATTTTAGAGACATTTTAGATTATATCATTGTGATGCATCAAGACTTAGTACATTAGCAATTCAAGGCTATTGGTAAATCAGCACATTCAGACTTGGAATTCATTTGGAACACCACTGGAATTCATGCAGAATACTCTATACTTTTGGACTTTTTATAGAATTTTTAGAACTCCCTGAGATTTAAATCACAATACAGTTCCTTCTAAGTTTTCACTTTGCATTCTAGGAAAATAAATTCTGTGTTGAATGTTACTAAACATGCTGGGATTTTGATCTTTTCTGTTACTTAGTTTAAGACCAAAGAGCCATAACAATCGATTAAATGCTCAAACTGTATACAGCTATAGCATGATGGTTGAGGTTTGTAGAGTAACATTGCATCATGCAATAGCACAGTAAGTCATTTAGCACATAAACAACCCCAAGCCTCTACAAATGGGGGTATAAATATAGGTATCAAGCTTGTGCTTCAATGACACAGTTACCATCTTAAAACCAATGCACATTAAATGAGAGACTGTGAAAATACTATGACTGCATATTTAATAGTTGATTTTATGCAGTGTAATGTTACAGCTTGATGACCATAAACAAAGCAAAAGAATGAAGCAGAAACCAACAAGTTTATTAAGATTAACAAATAATTCATTTCTCCAAGCTACAATATTGTGAAGTAAGTCCCAAATAATCCTAAATGTTCTATCACAAGTCAAAAAATTTAGAATGCTCTGAATGAATTCCAAAAGTGATTTCCCTTGACCTAAGACATAAAATAATGCCTAAGATTTGAGTCATCTTAAATAGAAAATTCCATCAACTTGTAAACAAGTTTGCTTCCAGAACAATCAATGTTCATGAAAAAAGGTTAGGCCTTGAACTCAATCAAGGGAACATCTTTTAAAGAATGACAAAAGTCAGGCAGGCCAAAACTCTACCCTCAAACATGGGTAAAGGTCAAGCACACAATACCAATTAAATATATATAAAAGTACTAAGTGTTGGTACATACATGTATAGGATGAAAACTCACTGTCTGATATCATAACTGTGAATCCATAATAATTCCACAAATATTTTGCACAAAAAAGCATGTGTTGTAGTAATTTCAGCATAGATCATAATGTGTCTAAATTCAATGCATAAAAATATAATTCAAACAAACAATATGATTCATGCTAGACTGACTCAATGATGATTGTCAGGCAAAAGGATAATCCACACACTTCAGTTTTTGATGTTTTTATAAAGCAGTGTCTGATAATTTCAACAACATAAAGCTGCATGATTGACACTGATGATTAGCAAATACTTAATTATTTTCATAAATGAATTGATATATAAATTCAGGTCAGAAACCTTTTTTCTGACCACTACAATTACTTGGAGCTTGGCTGTGTATGCTGGTTGGCTAAGCATACATCTAATGGCTATTGTTTACCCTGGACAATGGTACAAAGGAGACATGAAGACTTAATGAATTTACTGTTGATGGCTCAACAATAATTTGATTAACAATTATCAGCTTTTAAAGTGCTGATAAAAGTTAAGACCAAAATGCAGTTATTGACTATGACATGACTGAAATGAATATTAAAAAATTACAAGCTTTAACATCTTTATTCATATTAAAAAATGATGCAGAGATAAGACATTTTTTCTACAAGAATACAACACATCTTGACAAATAATTAAAAAAAACTTGTGTTATTTTGACACTGAAACTTTGTATTACTTTAATAAAATGATTAAATTATAGCAAAATTTAGTGAGTCACATTATGGTCATATTATATCCGAACTTCTGTTATAACAAAGTGTACTTTAGCAGGGTTTCATTGTCTAATCTATAAATTGCCATTATCAATTTTATTCATAACTCAAGGTTACAAATATATAGAGACTTATTTGATTATTTATACAACAACTCTAAAATTCTCAAATAGTACCTACATAACTTGGTATTTGTTTATTTTCAAGTTTGAACTGGAGCACATACAAACCTGAGTGAATAAATCTTTTAGAAATTTCCAGGAGCCATTGTAAACATCATTTATCATGAAGAAAATAAAACTCAGATTAAAGTGAGCTTGGCCTATGCAATGTTGGTTCCTATGACAGGTCATACAAGAAATAAACCAGGGCCCCGAGTGGCCAAATGGTCTAAAGCGCTCACTGTTATGAATTTCTGCCATCTCAGCTGTGTCTGTTTGGGTTCAAGTCTCGGGCTCAGCCAATGTGGGTATGTGAGAAAGCTTACGAGTAGCTTCTCGTGGGTCAGTGGTTCTTTCCGGGGTTTTCCCAGGTTCTTCCTCCACCATTTATACTGGCTGCCATGTATAGCCTATCTTGTGCTGGAAAATGGTGTTAAACCCTATAACAACAACAACAAAACATAAATCAATTAAAAATAAAAAAATTTAATTGATTTAAAAGTTTAGGTAATATAATGAGTTGATAAAAAACCAAAGAATAATTGTTCAAGTTTCTTTTCTTTAAAAATCATTGTTCTTCAAATCTGCTCCTCAAGCTATTATACTGCCCACTTCAGAAGTCAGATTTTACTGGGTGAAAGTCACAAGCTTTGAGCAACCTTGGTGTGGTGATGAGAATGATGACTTATTAGAAGCATAGTTCATGTATCTGTAACTACGTTGATTAGCTACATCAGCTGAGGCCTTAAGTGAAATTTATGCAGTTCATCCATTTATTTTCTACTCATTCACATACAAATACATAGTTAACCTATTGAAGTTAACCTATTGTTGTTGTTGTTGTTTGGGGTTTAATGCTATTTTTCAGCATATAATAAGCTATACATGGTGATCAGTATATCTAGTGGAGGAAGACTGCATAAAAATAACAGGAAGATCTACCAACCCATGAGAAACTGCTGGCAAGCTTTCTCACATACCCTTACTGTCTGAGCCTGAGACTTGAACCAATGCAGACAGAGGTGAAATGTTGGTGATCTGTAAAGGCAATCACCTTAGACCACTAGGTCATCATCCAACATCCCTGAGGGTAACTTATCACAATATAAAAGGTACAGTCATTAATACATAACTTTTGCCATACAATAAATATATGTATTCCTACTTCCAGCTGTACTGTTCAGAAAGGGCCCAAGGGCTAGGATATATATACAAATGGAAAAAAGTATGTAGTCAGGTGAAACATAAATATTTAACCTATATTGGTAAAGCATAATATGTACAAACTTGTCACAGTAATGGAAGACATACTATGTACCAGTTTGTCACAGTAATGGAAGGCATACTATGTACCAGTTGGCCACAGTAATGGAAGGCATAATATGTACCAGTTGGTCACAGTAATGTTCTTTCATTGTATGAGTATACTATTAACAGAGATGCATTCAATTATCATGTTCCATCATTCTAACTTAAACATCGCCTAATATATTAACTTTTTATACAAACTTTCAACAAAGTCACTAAAGCATAAAATAGAGGCCATAGTGACCCTGCTTTTACGCAATCAAATTGTACAGTAAAACCTGTCTTGAGAGACCACTCCTATGAAAGATCATGTTGTTAGATACCAGAATCTCCATGCACAGATTTATTGATTATATAGTGTTATGACTTGTTATGAGAGATCACCTGTCTTGAGAGACCATTATTTTTTGGCAGAAGGGGTGGTTTCTCAAGACAGGTTCAACTGTAGTATTTATTAAAATGCATTTCTCCACCTTGTTTCATTATTCTAGGTAGGATAGTATGCATATAGCATGCCAAAAAATTCAAGTGGTCATGAACTGAATGCAAAAACCTTAATCAAAGGCAGTAAAAAATAAAATATAGGTCATAGTGAGCTTCTTTTATTATAAGGGATGTGGTACTATCAAGATACGTATCATTATCATCATCCTCATTCTAGAAAAAACAGTGCCTGAAAAATGAACGTCAAACATGACATTTAACCAAAGACAGTGAATCACAAAATATTGGCTATAATGACCTGCTTCTGCAGGGAGGTAGCAGTGTTCACCAGGATGCATCCTCTCACCAAGTTTCATAACTCTAGTATGTAAACAGCATTTGAACAGAAAACCTATTTGGTAAGGAGCCAAACAGAAAAATCTTAAGTCAGGAAGATGTTAAATGTCAGTCACAGCTACCTTCTTGTGTTGTGCAAGTACAGTACAAAGAAGATGCATATAATCCTTTAGATTAATACATCTAGCACAGTGGTTCCCAAAGTGGGCAGTACCATACCCTGGAGGGGGGAGGGATTACTGAGCAGGGGCGCTGATGCTGAATAATGCTTTTTACAGGGTATGGTAGGGGGAGCTGAGGATAACTAAGGGGGCAGTGGCCCGAAAAAGCTTGGGAACCACTGATTTAGCATATCATAGCTTGAGAAAATTTTTAAAACATAACATTTAAGCAAAGTCATTGAAGCATGAAATATGGGTCTTACTGATCCACTTTTCTGATGAATGAATACTGCTTATCAAGATGCTTACCATCACCAAGTTTTATGATTTACAGGGTGCAAAAATGCAGGAACTTAATCTAAGCCAATGTGAAATGTAGGTCTCTTGTGTTGTACAGGTGTGGCACTAGTATAGATGCATAAAATCATCTGATGTGAGAATTCTAGCCTTAACAAAGTTTGACAAATAAACTTTAAACACCGAATTTAGCCAAAATCTGTCAAGCATAAAGTATGGGTCTCAGTAATCCATATTTGAGATGTGGTTGTAGTGCTATCAAGATGCATCATGTCACCATGACTGCAGGTATAACATGATATATACAGGATCCAAAGAACCTGAGATAAATGCCTAAACTTAACCAAGAATGTACCATCATAATACTTGTAGGAAAAATGTACCTACTCCCCTGGAACAGGTCCTATGATACCTACTCAGACCTACTGCCTATGACCTGGGAATGGTTGAGATGCAGTAAGGCTATACATACACAGATGCTTTTGTATGTGCAGACACCAACACTGAGGTTAGTACAGTGTTCTACTCTGCTTCAAAGACACCAACACTGAGGATAGTACAGTGTTCTCCTCTGCTTCAAAGACACCAACACTGAGGTTAGTACAGTGTTCTCCTCTGCTTCAAAGACACTAACACTGAGGTTAGTATAGTGTTCTCCTCTGCTTCAAAGACACCAACACTGAGGTTATTACAGTGCTCTCCTGTTTCAAAGACACCAACACACTGGGGTTAGTACAGTGTTCTCCTCCACTTTAAAGACACCAATAATGAGGATAGTACAGTGTACAGTGCTCTCCTCTGCTTCAAAGACACCAACTCTGAGGTAAGTACAGTGTTCTCCTCTGCTTCAAAGACACCAACAGTGAGGTTAGTACTATGTTCTTCTCTGCTTCAAAGACATCAACACTTAGGTTAGTACAGCACTCTCCTCTGCTTCAATGACACCAACACAGAGGTTAGTACAGTGTTCTCCTCTGCTTCAAAGACACCAACAGTGAAGTTAGTACATTGCTCTCCTCTGTTTCAAAGACACGAACAATGTGGCTAGTACAATGCCCTCTTCTGCTTTAAAGAAGTTACTTAAACATAATGCAGAAACAATCTGATGTATTCAAACAACAATTAGTTTTTGCATGAGACTAATAGCTATAAGAAATGAAAACAAGTACTGGGGTATAAAGATGTAGCACCTAATATTTACTGTCACAAACCTCCTCCCAACAGTGTCCATGCCAGTACATGCAAATGTAATTTCTTGTCTGATAACTGCTGTAAAATCAGCATTAGATCCATAGGCATTTGCCCACAGATCTTCAACACAAGGACACATTGCCCTCATTCAAGAGTACTCCTAAAACTCACCTATTTTGACTACAAGAACAGACTTTAAGACATAATAATATTTATTTACCTAATTTTTGTCAGCATGTTTTTGTTTTGTAATTTCATGTTTCTTTTTGCAATTTTACCATTGCATATTTATGTGTTATCTAATATTGTAAAGCACTTAGAGCTTCTAAAGATTAGGCACTCTAATAAGTCCACATTATTATAACTATTATTATTATTATTATTATTATTATTGTAGCTTCATTTGCATTAAGTCAAATTTTGATGAATAATCTATCTAATATATGGAAAGTGGAACTGTGTGGAGACCATCTCCAGGGATCCAAAAATAATGGTTTACAGAGGATTCTAACAAAGTCTTCCATAACAAAACTGGAAACAGAGTTGAACTGAATGTTTTGTCTCAGATTTGGTAAAGATATGGATGATAAAACTGAATGTTTTGTCTCAGATTTGGTAAAGATATGGATGATATAACTGAATGTGTTGTCTGAAATTTGGTAAAGATACAGTTGATAAGATTGAATGTGTTGTCTGAGATTTGGTAAAGATATGGAAGATATGAAGTAATCTCAGTCTAACTGGTTTCTGATTCTCTGATATTTAAATTTAAATTGTTCATGGAAAGATAAATAACTTTTTGACAGTGGGATGTTAGCTTCACTGTTTGCAAAAGAGAGAGAGAGTATAGGTGAAAACTGTAGGTGTAACCTGTAATTAAATATAACCTCAGCAATAGACTAAGAGAATCTATGTTGGGGTTTGCGGCAAGACAAGGAAATCCAGCCAAAGGGTTACATTATTTGTCTCCCCTTGAGGCTATGCCAAGTGGGGAGGCAAATAATGTAACCCCGTGACTGGGATTTACTTGTCTTGGTATAAACACCAACATAGATTATTTTTCGTACCCAGTTTTTTCCAATTAAATTAAAACAACCCTGCACTTTTGCAATATAGTTAGCAGATTCAAATCACAGTATTCATCAGGTACTATTATTGCTTCTCATTCTATATAATGGTCATCAGGTTTTGTACTCATTGATGAAACTCTGAATAATTACTGAAGTAGAATCTAGTTATATATGCTGCTCTTAGAAAAGGAAAAAAAGTTCAAGAAAAAGTTATAATTGTTAGGTGTTTGAAGTATTGCACAATCAGTGTCTCAAGACACATCCTGTTTTTGTTCACAATACTGTGCATTTATACAAATATGTTAATGAGAGCAGTGGGGTGACCTGTTGACCCTAAGTAAACCAATTCAATGCATGAGAAAATAGAAACATAAAATCATTTGATATTATTACTGTAGTATCACATTTAATGATGGATGTCATATGAAAATAACAGTAAGTAATTAATATCTTTTATACTGACAACTATTGACTTTCATCAGTTCTAATTTGGAAAAAGCTCTGTGGTAGGCAATGGTACAATACATAACAAGACTATTATACTGGGTACAGGCTTACTGTACAGTTCTAAGTGGGTAGTGAAGGAGGAGATTTCTAATTTCTGATATTCTTCGAAACTAATATTTCCTTTCATGGAAATAAGCCAAATGTTGCTATTACTAGTGCAATGATACGCTACATGAAAATCTACTTGTGGAATAGCGTGCGGACTGATGAATGAACCACGCTGATTGGTAAGTGCAGGAATTTTCATTCATTTACAGTGTTTGATTCAAATGAGGTTGTTTGGGAGTGTTTGACAAAGTTTGAAGACTGTAGGTCTGACATTAACACATTTCTAGTTGTTGTGTCTTTGTGTCTTTCTGGTAGCTCTTGAGAGGGTTTGGATTTTGTACCCATATGTATAGTCTGTGTGCCTGAAACAGTGGTTTCTGTTATAGTTCATTCCACACAGCATCATAAATTTTATCCTATCTGTAGCTCAGTAAATTTTCAGGTCAGTATCATTAAATGTAGTTAACAGTATCTAATTCATTTCACACCAAGTATTTATTAAAACTAATTAGGTACTTTTAACTACATTTAATGACACTGACCTGAAAATTTACTGATTTAGGGCTACATATAGGTTGAATTTCACCATGCTGTGTGGAAAGAAATAAAGTCTCTAGCATAATACCAAATAGCTTGACTGCTTGACTTTGTGTGCATGGCTGTCTCTCTCAAAATGTTTTGTATGGTATATTATCAAAGTAAGAGGGACATTAAGTTGCTATAGGGGTGGAGATTTTTTTGTTATATATTTGTTGTTGTTTGATTTTATAACAACTCCATTAGGCACAGCAAAAGACATCATGGGTTTCTTCTTTTTAAAGGTAGTTCCTCGAGAATAAACACCATGACTGAGATGACCTGACTGAGACAACCAGACTGAAATAAAAAGGTTAGCAAAACAGCTAGATTTCTCTGTTGCATGGGTGAGAAAATATTCTTTGCTTGCAGATATTTCCTGTATCTTTTGTGAGGTGATTCCATCACAGCTGTTCAAAACACAGGCAAACAGTAACCTGTTTAACATACAGGATAAATCAGCTGCAAATAGGGTTCCCATCATGCTGCCAAGGCAATGACCTCTAAAACAGACTGAATAACTGAGAGGAACAATAAATAGGCTTATACCTGTTATCCAGAACACACCAGCCACAAAAGGGGTCCCCTGCTTGTAGACAACTGCTGCAGCTAAGGCGATCCTCACAGTTGGTTAACTTCACCTTGACTATCTAAAACAAGAAATCATTACATGGACAAGAGGGATTTTGTAACAAGGCAGTCCTGATGAAAATACCTGACAAAGTATATACAGGTGTAAACTGGTACATGATACAAGTACATATTTGCTGAATCAGATACTACATCCGTTTGAGAAAAGCCAAATTAATGTACAGGATATTCAATAATAGTGCTCCTGAATATTTACAATCACTATTCCAGTATAGGCTATCTGGTAATACTCCCCACCTGTGATCCATGTCTACCAAACAGTATAAAATTCCCAAACCAAATAAGGAATTATTTAAAAAAAGTTTCCAATACACTGGAACTTTGCTCTAGAATAGTATTCCAGTTGAGATTAGAAATGCCCACTCTATTTCCTTCTTCCAACCCAGTATATCCAGTGGCTTCAGAGATGCAGCTAAAATAAATAAATTCCTTTGTATGAGGGCCTCAAGGTAGATTAGTTCTTAGCTAATTGTGTTACCCTCTTTAAATAAAGTCTTATCACTATATTTGTCTTCTATTAAAAAGTACTGATAACAGGTAATAATAATAATAATAATAATGAGGACTTTGTATAGTGCCTAATCTTTAGAAGCTCTAAGCGCTTTACAACATTTGACAACACTTAAAAAACATATATAATGATATGATTACAAAATTAAAACAAACACCACGAAAGTAGAAACAGAAAATATGCTGTAAATATTTAAGGCAAGGATACATTATTAGGTCTTTAAGTCTGTTCTTGCAGTTGAAATAGGTGAGTTTTAAGAGCGCTCTTGAATGAGATCACCGTGTCTTTATGTCTAAGTGCAGTGGGCAATTTCGTTCCACGTTGCTGGGCCCTGGTATGCAAAAGAGCATTGTCCATATGATTTCATTTTCATAGTGGGAATAATGAGAATGCGAGTGTCAGAAGAGGAGCGTAAGTATCTTGCAGGTGTGTACACATGGGTGAGGTCAGATAGGTAT
>JAECUM010019354.1:0-42312 GCA_016617855.1 Megalonaias nervosa | reverse complement strand
CTTTGCGTCTAACGAAGTGTCCCGGGAAGTCTTAGACCTTTTCCGTACCATGAATAAGGAGTTCCTGGTAGTCTTAAATACCTTTCCCCTTTTTTTTGGGAAGCTTTTATTCCTTTTCCTGTTGCTTTCTTTAATGCCATTCCAGCGGCAGTTCCAACAGCACCTAACTCAGCAGCTTCTGCAACAGCTGGAGCTTCAGCGGTTATCAACGCTGGTATAGCTGCGAGAAGTGGAAATATACCACCCGTCTTGGCAATGTTGCTAATGTCGCGAGCAGAAAGATCAAGTCGTACACCGGATTTAGATTGTTTGGCGTCACTGAAGTGCCTGGGTTGACGTTCTGTCGGTGATAGTTTATTTGGACCACCTACGAGCTGTGCTGATTTCAGTAATATTTTCCTTACCGAATTCTTTTTTGATACTGATTGTAGCTTTTTAATCTGACCAGGAGTCAGAGTAACATTAACGTGATGATGTGACATTATAATATCATGAGCTATTTAATTACATGTTTTCTACTTGGGCATCAATGACTCTCATTCGTCCACCAACACCTTCAAGCAACATCGTTTTATCTGAGAGTATAACAGCGATTGCTCTGTAATTAGCAATAGCCGCTACTCTTGCTACATGAGCTCGAAAGTGTATATCAACTACTGATTTTCTGAACAAATCCAAGTGTTCCAGTGAGAAATAATAGATCGGATACAGCTTTGTAAAGTCTAGTTGTGACTTTTACAAACCAGAATCAACATTTTGATCACGTCCCATGAATGTCATCAAACGATGATATGCACGTGCAACATGATTGTTATCAAAATCCAGTAATATCCTCAGCTGGTTCTTGATGTCCATTTATTCTCAAAGAAACTTCAGTAACACCAAGTTTGTAAAATATCATTGCACTGCGTAACTGTGAGTTTACTCGTGCAACATATTGGAAAGCAATAAATATATGTCACGGTGCTGAGACACCTTGTTGTGATGCTATCTGCCATGTGAATAAACCATTAATGTTACTTTGAACACTATCTGTGGTCATTGTCAACCATGATAATATTGATTTATCGCCTTGACTCATGAAAGAAAGCAAACGTTCTTCTTCAGGTATTGTTAGAGTCATTGTTGGCATCCACAAAGAACGTTTTGTCAGTATTACTTTTCCATGAAGTGCCACGGTTGCAGCTGGATTAACTCCTTCAGCGTGCCATATTGCATCATCGTCGGTAGGTTTTCTCACAAGGACGATTGTGTGTTTTGCCCCGAAAATAACCTTTCTAACATATCTACAAAATCCACAGATATGTGACAGTGGAATTGCACATGAAAATCCTTCATTGTCGTTCAACATTGATACGGGTTGCGAATCCCAAGTTGAAATTTTCATTCATTGATACAACTGAGTCCCCAACTGTCTTACGTTTCTGTTTTCTGGATGATCAGTTGTATCATTTGCAAATATCATTGATGGACCAACTGATCTCGAATAATCATCACTATATCTTGCAAGGCCAAGTGTCGTTGTGGCAACGTCGATGTCGTTATGACAAACCTCAATTTCCCGACGATCAATCATGTATGCGGCACATTTAAATAACGCTATGCTGCCATTATTAACAAAACCAACTCGATCACCAGTTCCGTAATTGGTATTCTCTAATTTCAAAAGTCTACCTTCGACTTCGATAAATGCCTCTGCGGGTAAGAAATATCTGCTTATATCCTGAACTTGTAATTCGATTCTTCTGCGTTCATCAGGTACACGTGCGTCATAAGAATAATATTGATAATCACGTACAGATTCATCTTTGAGAACTGGTGCGTCCATGTCGAATGGGGGATCAGATATACGTTTGAACATCTTTATTATATTTGTTATCGTCTAACACGAAGACCACTTCCTGCTATCAGACTTGCAGCTATATTGTTTTCTCTTTCTTTTCCTGATAGGGGTACACCAGTCATCGATGGCAACGCCACTGCTGCTAGTTCTTGATTCGCAGATTGATTTATTATTTTACCAGCATTTGCAGGCATAGCTAACTCCGCTAGTTTTTGATTCGCGGCTTGATTTATTATCTTACTAACATTTGCAGGCATAACTTCCGTGCTGGGTAATTTTACTGGTTGAGGTTTTCGTCGTATTAATCGTGTTAGTCTATCCTTGATTGCCGAAAATGCTTTGCCGGCAATATCGCCAACAGCACCAATACCTTTATCACGAACAACATCAATAGCTTTCATCCCCAGTTGTTTTGCATTCGGTATTGCATTTGGGGCTATCCTTCTAAATAGACCCTGAACAACATCATCGAGTCCATCCCCGTAGTACGCTTTATATCTGGGTAATCGCGAATTTATCACCCTGACCATGATCGGTCCACAGTGAGCATTATGCATAATCATCTTATTTTCTTGGCACTGATCTAATTGTATACCCTTAATCACTGCGGTAATCATCGGCGATTTCACCAATGAGGGATCGATAGACATTAATATCCATGATACCACCTGTAAATAATCTCTGACAAATATGAGCTGCTTCATTAATGATTTCTGGGAAATTATTACCGGCTCGTTTTCCACCAATGAGTATTTCTAATCTGTCCACGTTGGCAAGATTTGTCGTCTTGCCGGAATTTAGAATACTGAAATCTCTCTGGTATGAGACTTAGTAAGTGGCGGTTGTGACGTCACTTACAGTTATATTAAAATTAATAACCATGACGTCTGCTGACATTTGAGCTTTATTTGAATCAAATTTTGGCACATGTGTGGCCGGGCCTGATGGTTTTGGGTTGTAACAACCTCATAATATGATAGTTGATGGGTCAGATAAAGAGATACCAATCGTTTGGAACCATGTTTATGTTATATATACAGATAATCTAATTTTCTATTCCGCCGTGTGCGGGGAAGGGTGAAGGGAGGGGCGGCTGATGGTATTGGGCTTTACCACCTATATTGTATTAATTTTTAGGGGACTATTCTATCTGTCAACTACCTTGGGCCTGATGGTCTTGTCTTTGGACCACATTATATTAATACAGTTGGAGGGCCTATATTATTACACTGAAGGACATAATGTCGATATGTACATGTATATCGACTGTGCCTGATGATTGAAAGGTAACCACTATGTGATTCGGTAAATATATGCAGTTGCTCTAATAATATTTGGTTTTTGGGACATCACCATTTTCTAAAGATATTAAAGGATGCAGAGTGATAGAGTGTGGTGGTTAGTAGATTGAGGCCATAAGCAACTGATTTAATATTTGTACAAATTTCCAGGTTAGTGTTAGGACTGGTCGGCCTGGTGTCAGGATAATGTGACTGGGTGGGACATCATGCTACATGTCTGCGGCATGATGCCCCAGTGCTAGACATCACTATAAACTGCCACACTGCAGACATGGTAGCGATATGACTGAAAAATTGTTAAAGCTACGTTAAAAATCCAAGTCACACACACACACACACACACACACACACACACACACACATAGTACTGAGTTCTAATATAATGTCATGTTGTGTGCTGATCTATGACCAGTATATGAGAAGCAAGGAGTTTTTTCTCCATCAAGAATTAGTTTGATACGTGCACGGCATCGCCATGTCATAAGGACAGACTCCCAGTTGTTCGGTCCTTCAGCCGATACCTTCCCCCTGCTTCACGCCTTGGTCATGATTTGTAAATGTGTAAAGCGTGCATAGGGGTCCATAAAAAATGATGGACAGATGTCGGTGTTCGTGTAAATGTGTATTCTGAATGGCTATATCTTGCCTATTTTTCCAATCTCTGATACGAAGTTTAGAATGTTCTTAAAAATCTGATCGATGTTATTAAAACCTGGCTTCAAAAAGTCAGGGTACGTGCTGTGTGCTCCTGTTGCTTTAAGGCTGGTTTATTATTTTTTCCTTGGTACCAGGTATCGCGGGCAGGTATTAAAGATATGGTCGATACTTTAAGGCAATTTACAGTATGGGCAGTTTGTTTCCCTTTTTGTATTGTATGGTAAATATTGTTTAAAACTTCCTGCTAGCATTGTAATTCCTGTTTTGACTATCTTCATTTCCACTGGGTTAGTTTGGGATGCCTGACTTGTGGCGTTGGATCGTGTGCAGCTTTCTGCTCTTAGTGCTGCTGTCTCATTCTCTTTGCCATTGATCATTGATGTTTTTGTCTGATAAAACTGTAAAGTTCTTGTATACTATATTCCAGATCAATTTGGCTATTATCGTATAATTTGGCTTTCGCTTCCTTGTCTGTCTTTTGATTGCCAGGGATATCTATATGCGATGGCACCCACATAAATTCTAATGTGCATTGCTTATCTTCTAAATTTCTAAGTATATAATTGACCTCCTTTAAAAAGTTTTCCCTGCTAGTAGTATTACCTGATTCAACGGATTTAACACGCTGAGGAAGTCGTTGACTATGTTTTAGCACATTGTTGAACTGAATCCAAACTTTTTTTGCCCAAACTTCTGCTGAAAAGATGGAGCAGCCATCCGGCAGTGCCTCCAGCACCGTATCCTCACCCCGAGTCACCACTGCAACAGCAGTTTTGATTGTTTTCGTTGATTTCGATCCATCTGTGTAAATATTTCTATATGTGTGATATCCCCTGTCTATTTCCGAGAGAATGTTTGCTCTTTATTTCCAGAGGCTGGTCTTCTTTGTCTCCATAAATAATACCTTCTTGGTTGATTGTTGGTTTCTTACAAATCCATTGGGGACGAAAATGGGTATTTTATATGTTCGGCTTGATTCATCCTAATCCTAGTTTGGTTGAGAATTCGTGGATCTTCTTTCCTCCAGGTGTGTTTAGTACTAATTTTAAGGAAAATGTCTTCTTGCATCTCTTTAATACAGACCTAGTAGGATACGCACGTCATATATATATATATATATATATATATATATATATATATATATATATATATATATATATATATATATATATATATCCTGACCACATACCTAATGAGTAATTCTTTTCTTTTTATATCAAATGGTGGCTCACCTACTAAAATTTGGAGTTCTTCCCTAGAAATGCCTCTCAAGGTTCCGGTACAGATAGTTAGAGCCTTATATTGGATGCTATCAAGTTCTTTTAAGAGGTTAGTGCTTGCTGGGGCAAATACCTGGTTTGCGTAGTCAATTTTTTGGTATAGCATCAGCAGGATGTCTTGATCTGCTCCCCAATTGGACCTTTTAGGTTCCTAAAGATATTCAGATCCTGGTTGCACCTTTCAGATCCTGGTAGCACTTTCTGAATAATTTTGCTATATGTTTTTTCCAAGAGAGGTTTTCATCAAAGAGCATACCTAGAAATTTAGCTACCTTTTCAAATCGAATTTGTGTATCATTTAAATATGGTTTTGGGCATGTCCGAGATTGTCTCCTCCTTGGCGAAAAAAGGACCCCTATGGTTGTGTTTGGTGAGATTTAAAAACACCACGTGTCACCCCAGCGACTATTTCTGTCTAGACTCATTTGGAGTTACCCCACAACATATTCACTGGTTGGACTTTCCGCTCTCCAGATACTGCTGTTGTCGGTGAACTGTGATAGGTCTTTTTTGACATAGTCGACACACTGCTCCAGGTCATTAATTATGATGACTCAGAACGCTTCCTTGTGGAGTACCATTTTCCAATTCGAAGGTGTCGGAGAGTTGGTCCCCAACTCCGGTTTTGATTTTACGACTGGTCAGGAAGTTGAATATCCATTTATGGATGCGGCCTTTAAGTCCATAATGGCTTAAACTCGCAATAGGGCCCTTGGTCTATATTAAAGTGTTAGCCTTCTCGAGGTCAAGGAAGCTAGCGATTTGGTTTCTATCACATTTCCTCTTTGCGGTAAAAGCCAGTTTGATAGTTGATTCGAGCCTAGTTAGTTGACCGTTTGTTGACCTTTTGTTGCGAAATCCGCGTTTATCTTGGGAATATCAAGTTCTTGCTATCAAGATGGTGTTTTAATCGATTATTAATCATAATGTCCCTAATTTTGCAAACATTGTTGTTAGCAAAATAGGTCTGTATGAATTTGTGTCTGCTGGGTCCTTGTCTGGTTTTGGTATAGGTATGATTGCTTGATTCCATGAGTTTAGAGATTTTTCCTGTTCTGCTGATGGTGTTGATTAGATTTAATATGGCACTTTCCATTTTTGCTGGTAATAACTTTCTAAAGTACAGTATCCAAGCAAAGCTATGGGAAATGTGTATTCATCTTTGCTATGTAGTTCTTAATGAATTTGTTGTGATGGTATCCAGCATTGTTTGAGAGTGCATTGTTGAGATCCATAGAGGGGCACATGAACGGAATCGCTTTCTATAGTAGAATCGCAGGGTATTGAATCACTCTGGTCGCAAATTATAGAGCGATTCGCGAAGAACTTGAAATACCGTTAACGCATAAAAAGATCCTGACATGTCTTGAAAATTTTGTATTTCAGGAATTCCTCAACCGATCATTATGGAAATACCTCCTTGTTGTAAAATGAACTCTGCTTCTCTCCGTTGTTTTTATCTCTGTTTCTATTCGATTCTCAAATTCTCATCCATAATCTTTAGGATTCGACTCTATCACTTTTCTAGGAATGTGTTCGAGCAACTACGACGGTACCGGCTACAAAGATATGGTCTTGGCCGTCGTTAATCTGGGCGATACTTCGTTTGGTACTGGTCCACCGATAAAACAGAGTCCTCCGCTACCTGTTGGAAGTGCAACATACATCTAGTAAACGGTGGCTTTTCCATCGGTCATGTTAAACTCGTGAATGTTGGACGTGTTGAATGTTGTCCAAGATTTTGGAAGAAGTTAATTCTGCAGGTGTATTAAACTAGAACAACACAGGAGATTTTACGCTGTCGAAAGTGATGAATAGTCTCAAACGATTTTCATAATGAACTTGGTATTGTCGTTTCAATTTCTCGAACATTGGCTAAAATCAATCCTTAATGAATACAGCTGTTTCTCTGCTGAGACTTGAGACTTTAACTCTTTAAGTTTAATAGTGTAAGTGTAACCCATGGTTCTAAATCTTCTTGACATCTCCTTTAGGTAGGTCTGATGTAAAAATAATCTTCAGGAGGTACCGAACGAGTTCTTTCTTGGCTGGTCTCGACTCTTTAGGTCTTGTAGCGCTAGTAGATCGTGTTGGTTCAGGATCTTTCATAATGTGTTCCAAATCTTTGGGCAGAACATCTGCCAATGCTTCCCTGATTGTATGAAGCTACACTGAAAGGCGCGTCGTCTCTTGGCTTCTTCTGGCTTCTCGTCTCATCCTTTCGTGCTGATCCAAAATTTGATCTGACTAGGGTACACACTTTCTTCCTGTATACACAGAGACTAATTATCCTAATAGAATACACTCATTCAGTTTTTAATCAGTAAATTTAGAGGAGTCGCAACAGATCACTCTTCTCGTAGGAGATTTACAGAGAGTCATTTGAAAGGGCACTTCAAACAAGACTTCTGACTAGTCCACTCGAGATTACAGTCAAGATATGATATGTCTTGTCAGGAAATGGACATTAGTGTCCAGAATGTCCACAACATCAAAAGAAGAAAACCCTCGAAGAAATGAGAAATGATAGACAAAAGTAAACATACCAGTTATCAATGCCGAGAAAAAAGAACTCGGTCTTCCGAATGTTCCAAGAAAAAATAGAACTATAAGAGCATCGTTCAAAAGTAGAAACAACAAAACAAACCGACGTAGAACCTACATCAGTCATGAAGTAAAGTAGAGGAAAGCAGAAAATACAGGTGAAGAACAACCCATGACAGTGAAGAAATTCATAAGAAAAGACGGGAACAAAAATGGACTTCTGTGATGTTTTATGAAATTCCATTGTGATTCTTAGGGAGTATACAGAAAAATTCGTAATTGAATTTATGTCTTTATTTATATCTTTAATATGGATTTGATCTTAGCGCACTCACGCACGCGTTCATTTAGTAATGGAGAGATTTCAGTTTTGTTTTATTTGGCAGTCATTGAGGAGTATCTATATTCTCAAAGATGTAGCTGGCACTGAAATGAGCCATTGGGTTTTAAACATTATGGACTTTACATCATCTGTTGCAACTGTCTTGAGCCTTTTTCATCTCCAAGTGCTGTTGTTATTGCTGTAGTTGAAGTAGTAGTGACTACAGCTTTTGCAGCTGGCGCTTCAGTAGTAGTTATACAAAGTTTAGAACCATGGATCGTGAAGGTCTCATTTTCTTCTGTTTGGTTATAAAATGTATGTAGCAGACTGACAGTTTTGTGTTTATTCCCTTCATTCTCACTGTACAAATGTTTCCTATTCTCCTCTTCTTGCTTTCTTTTCTTCCTCTTCTTCTTGTTGTTACTGAACAAGTACTTCTTTTTTGACGTTGCAGAAAAACCACCAACTCTTCCGTTTGTTTCTTTCTAAAATAATCGTAAACTGGTAATGATGGAGAAGGAAGTGAAGGTGGCACAACAGGTAGCAAACATTCTTGCAGAGAAGTTAAGAAATCGCACAAAGCCAGGTTGAAATCATTCTCTTCAGGAATAATAATTGCTTCAGACCAGTAGTTGTCGTACTGTCACTCCAGGTATAAGAAATATTCACTGCTGGCGCACTCCAATACATCGTCTTTTTTCGGCCATATGCATTGAACTTGAACTCCTCAGCATATGGGTGTTTTGAAAGTTACGTCGCGCATCCACTGTCTTCTGATTGGAAGATAGACAACATGCCCTGACTGAATTGTATTTCACGCGTTTTGATTGGTGGAACATCCCAGTCCGTTTCGATTTGGTCCTATACTATATACAGAGGTGTGTTCGCCTGTTGTGTCACCTGTTCACAAGATAACACAACCAAACTGTTGACCAATGCTGAATTCTACGGAAGTTTCCGGCATGATGTTTAGTCCGGACTACCCCATGTGCGGCACTGCACCGTGGGTCATTTACCAGCATTGCATACAGAACTGTTTAGAAAAGAAAAATATATGTGGAGTTGCAAGAATGTATGAACCGTGTCATATTACACTGACAAGTAATTACAAGAAGCTTACGCCAGAGAACAGTAAAAATGTCCGCTTATGTTAATCTTCTTGGGCTAACAAAGACAAATTGGTCTTTATAGGGCCACCAAATTATTTTAATAAAACTTTCATACTCAGAATCATTGCCAATCTGTGTTTTATGCTTATATGTTTGTGTATGTCCATAGCTATGTTTTCTGCAGCAACTAAACCTTAAAAACCCTTGGCTTTGGTATGGTGTGATAGTATGTGATTTCACCTCCTTTCTTGTACATCATATCCATTCCGCTGGTAAGTAAGTGTACGGGAGTTTTCACTAAACACAACGTGTTAGATACTGTAGTGTGATATTTGATGGTAGATACTAGTGGCATACTAAGGAGAAATAACGCCCGGGGCTAGTGGCGTAAATGTCGCCCAGTGTAACCACGATGGCCCAAAGGGCCACAATACGAGACCCGAAGGGTCGAAGCCGGGAGAGGGTTCTTCGGAGGGGGCTAATTCCCCCTCCCACCAGCTAAGGGTTTGGCGAGCGCTGTGAGCTTCCCCAGCGGTTCCCCGGGGCGGAGCCCTGGCCGCCAACGATTTTCCTGCAGATTAATGCCATTTTGTATCTAGATTCTGTTTTGGCGCCCGCCACCCACCCCTACCCACCCCCACCCCCCCACCCCCCATTAGTATGCTACTGGTAGATACCAAAGTGATGGATAGTAATCAAAAAGGGGATGAATGATTTTAATTAAAAGTGGTATTTGATAGTACTCAGAAAAGTAGTGTGTTGGATAGTACTCAAGCTATAGAGGTAGAATGGTACTAAAAATGTACTTCTTTGATAGCAATCAAAAAGTGGTGTGTTCGAAAACAATCAAAAAGTGGCGTGTTGGATAACTATCAAAAAGCAGGTATTGGATAGTATAATAATGTGATGTACTTAATAGTAATCGAAACGTTGTTACGGGATAATGCTAAAAAGTGGACTTATGTTTTGTACTCACAAAATTGGTGTTGCGTAGTACTCGAAAGTGATTTGCTGGATTGTATATCACTTAATATTGGATAGCAGATAAAGTAATGTTCAACATTTTTCAACATGGCGACGTAATGTTAAATTCCTGTTGTGCACCTTTTGCCCATATTTTTGAGATTCTCAGTGTAACAGTGTAACCCCACTGGAGGTCAACCACTTCTAAAAACATAAAATATGGCCTCAACGTTATCTGTCCATACCGACCCTCAAAGTAACTTTGCGACGTAATTTAAATTCCAAGTGACCCATATTACTATCTATACGAGATATATTCATTATATAAATCCGTATTCCATCTTTGATCAGAATAACATAGGAAATGTGGCAGTCTAATTTTTAAAATCGAGATCTCTGATATAACTAAGATTTGACGGACGTATCCAATGTAACTAAGATCCAGACATACACTGATACGAGGTAAAGTTATGTTGACCTTTGAGTTCACCAATCTACTCAGTTTTCATATTTACGAAAGGTAAAAGCTTCATTTGGAACATACGAGATTGAATGATTTCTCTGCTTGAGACAAAATGAAAGGTTTATTTTAATAGGGTAATTAAGCTAAGCTGACTTGAGACACCAAAGGCCAAGAAAACACGGACCTTTTATCAGTTTATCTATCTATTTTTATAGGTCGATTTCGATTTTAATCAGATTGACAAATATGGCATCCAGAATTGTAACAAACTCAACAAATCAGACGCAAGACCGTCTAATTAATATGCATGGATTTTGCTCAATATCAATGTAAGCTTATATTCCAGGTTGGGTCAAAGTCAGACTTGAAATATTGTCCATAGAATGGTAACAAACTCTGTCAATCAAATGTAAGATAAAGGTAACTCATTAATATACGTGGGTCTTGCTAATTTTCAAACTAGATCTTGTATATACGTTTATATTTCAAGTTGGATTAAAATCTAACATGTAATATTGATTCCAAAGTGGTAACACGTTCAGCCAATCCGATACAAAAACACCTTATTAATACGTGCAGATCTCGCTCCTTATCAAACTCGTTTGAGATTTTGATAATGTAAATTTATGTTCCAAGTCTGTTAAAGTAGAAATATAGCCTCCAGCGATGTAACGAGCAATTGTTGATGGACGACTGATGCCGGACCATACCAGTTCACAAGCTGTTACTGCCAGGTGTTACATTAATTAATAAAATAAAATCGTTACAGTATGTAATCGATCAATAAATAAAATTATATCCAGTACAACCCTGAATGTAAAATTTTTACATGAACTTAAAACGTATAAAGTATAAAATATTTCTTCACAAAATGTTTGGTTTATGTATCTTGGCGATATTCAGCATAAGCACATTTAAATAAATACTCTCGCCTTCGCCATGATTGAATATAAATTCAATATAAACGATGCCATTTACTGCATATTGATGTGTTTGTACAACGAAATTAAAAATTAGAAAAAAGATCTGCAGATGATATCTCAATCGCTCGCTCGATCTCTCATCAAAGTCATGTACTGAGTAATCATAAAGATGAATATTGTATGACAACATCGCAAAAAGGTCGATATTTCAAAGAACCTTCGTCTAATAAGTGCATTTGTGCTTATTTATTTATTTATTTATTTATTTATTTATTTATTTATTATTTATTTATTAACACCTTCAAGAAAAGAGGAATGTAATCCCACTTATCATAGGCATTTTTTTTCTAGTTTGTAATAGATCAAAAACGTAAAAAAAATGAAACCATTAAGTGATCGGCTGGGTCACTTTCCAATGATAATTGGCTTTTCGATCTCAGTTTAAATGATAATTTATCTATTCTCAAAATCGCTTTGCAAATTTTTAAAGCTCCATTTAAATAACTTTCAAAGTTTCATTTAAATTAATGGGCCAGATGGATTATGCAGAATGTCTTTTCAGAAATACTGTGGATGAAATTTAATGAACACAAGTTTCATGATCAAACTGTCATGTTCTAATATTTGCGTAAACACGTTATTCCACCGAAAGGATTGTCAAGTCTACCACTTCGAAATTTAATCAAACACGACTTGATGCGCAAGCTTTGTAAATGGGTATTACGGTAAACTACAATTTTGATTTAGATTTTGGTTCGATAATTGATCACAAACCTCCTGCCAAGATGACTAATGGCTTTTATATAGGAATCTTTGTTCAAACAATCTTGAATATCAAAATTAAAGGTGGAAGCAACGTATCACTCAGAAACCTCGGCCATGTCCCATAGGAATAGAAGATTGGCTAAAGTTTCAGTGAATTGTAATCATTGAGCTTATAACCGATTTACAACACATTTATAATTGTGGCCTAAACCAATTTCTTATAAGTTTTTATATCAACAATGCTTTAAAATACCAGAAGTTCACAAATCAATATGTTGACACGTTATCTTTCACAGAGCAATGTTGTTGGGTTTTTCTATTTTTGTTTTTTTTTTTTGTTTTTTTTTTTTCTTTCTTTGCCTCAGAAGACAAAGGGTTACTGGTACTTTAAATTTCAAATATTCTTTGCACATAGTTCGGTTTTGTTGAAAACTGTCAGCCAAAGAGCCCCTACTTTCTGTAGTCACTTTCAGTTGTCGGACTAGGCAGCAGAGGTAAGGAATTGTGGAGTTGAATTTTCCTAGATCCGTACCTAACACCATCATAATGACTGATGGCTCCATAATCATATGTACGTACTGGAATTGTAACCCAGAATTTCTGTCATAACACGAAGGTAATGTCGCAGTGTACGCTTTGGTGAAATTCACATTTGCCTCAGGATTTTGTTAATTACCAGTGGTCAGCTGGCCAACGTTCCATTCGCACAATATTAATTATCCATAATGCTAACACGCCAGAGACTCTTGGTCAATTTGACTGCTGATCAGCAACCTAAGATGGTGCGTATTTTTAGATCTTAATTGATCTTTGCAACAATGACGTTCTCATATCGAATGTCGTTTTGAGTTTTATTGAAAATTATTAACCCGGCCTTCTAAATATACCATTCCGTGGCTTGGTGTCATATTGTACCAGGGTCATGCAGAGGCTAGTGTTGTTCCGCAGCGAACCGACGTAAAATTGGCAATTAAATGAACCAAGAAAACCATATGTCACCGTGGACAAAATTCCTGTAACCAACTGCGTCCTTTGAAGTTGCCTTCGAGATGGCATCCATGACTTTTGCCAGGCTAAATATGTCGCATATTTTCAATATTTTAAAAACTTTAGATAACTGAAGATAAGGTAAGGGTTGTTTCCACTATTTTATAAGTTATTTTACCTTCATCACAATGAATTGTTTTAATTGTGCCGGAAATGAATCTTTAAAGTGTTAATTATAAGATTTTCACAATGGAACAGCTTGGTGAGACTAAATAAATCATCAAAGATCAAGCAAATCAAAGAAGTACAGATAAGATAATTATCATAAACGTAATATTGCTGACAGTCCATGAAAAATGAACAGAAAAGAAACAGAGAATATAATAATGAAAATTAGAGAATGTGCAATTATATCATTCAAAACATTCTAATCTATTATAAATGTAAGATAATTTGACAAGGAAAGTTAAGGAAAATGTAATTATATCATTCAAAACTTTTTATTCCATTAAAAATATAAGGAATATATTGTTTGCAAATTCTTCGTCCGCGGAATACTCTTTTCTGGACAATTACGAAAAACGATTTGTCAGCCTTCGTAACAGATTATGCCGATAGGTGCGATGGCATTAAAAACAGCTTGCTGTTATTTTTCAACAGTAGAAAGTCGAATCAACTGGTCCAAGTTACATCTTTATATAATGCAATGGGTAACAATAAGCACAAACACCTTTCTAAAATACAAGGGATACACAATAAAAACCAATACATTTCTATAATACAATCGATGCACAATAAGCACGAACACCTTTCTATAATACAAAGGATATAATAAGCACAAATACCTTTCTATAATATAATGGATATACAGTTTACGTCAGCGTCTGTTTTTCAAATGTTTTACTTGTACTGTTACCACAATATCATTTATTTGTACAATGTAATAAAAAGAACAAATCTCGCAACTTTTTCATCTCGTCATTGGCGTTGCTCTCTACAATTTCACCGCCAGACGGTGTGTAGTTTGGAGATTATACAAATCGACATTATTTGCCAATCATTGATACTACCATTGTCTTCTAAACAGTCCAGATTTTCTGATACTGGCTATAATTGCATAATATTACTTTCGTAATACGGGCTATAATTGCGTAATACCTTCAATGTTATGCCAAGGGAGATCAATTCCAATTAACGCCACCCTATTCCTAAAACACTTGTATTCCGCGCCATTTATCGAAAGTTTAGACCTCAAAGATGCCATTTGCAAAGTTAATTTAAACTGCCGAAGTGCTCTCTTGCCCTGAGAATGTGATTTATGGTACGCCAACCACAAAAACAAATCGTTGTACCTTCCTAATACGGATGGTTACGCCTAAACGATGGCATTCGATGTGGCACGGTACATCAAGTTAATCGGCCGTATGGTCAGTTATGTAACCGATTCAGTCATGATTATCGATATTTGATATCTAGAGTCACGTTGTGTATTACTTACATAAAGAGATAATGAGATTAATACCATGCCTTGGGTGTAACAATCGAGACATGATTTACATTTGTTTAGCTATTTTGAAATAATAATAATAATAATAATAATAATAATAATAATAAAACGCAATACTATGGCTGTGAATTAAATCATATTTACTAACTAAATGTGTATTTAAAAAATGCGACACTGAAATAATCGATATATTACTCGGTGCCAGTGAGAAACATAACATCGAGCGCCATGACACCAGAAAGCTGATAAATCTCAGACATTATGGATTCGACTGACCCGACCCAACAAATCCGTCTAGTCAATAAAGCTCGTTACAATATCATATGTCTTAAAATTTTTGACTGTTTATTTTTTATCGCATGTTCAGACTTTGTAATAATAGCCACGGATGACAGGGATTTGGGGGGAGGTACCTACGGAAAACAAATCCTTGTTTAGATAACTATTGCTTACTTCCTCTACATATATTTAGTTCTTTTGAGGGAATTACAGGTGAAAGGTGAAATGTTTGCAACATGCACATTGGAGAGAATTTTATCATACCTTTATGCTGCTTTCATGTACTGTGGCTGACATGTCTTTTATATTATACTTGTGGAAATTGTACGTGATCTAATCACATAGCTGACCAAAATGACCAAAGCTCCCATGCCCTTGAAAAGTCAGTCTGAAAAATTAGCCCACAGAACAATACTTTTTACAGTTATTAAAATATGATAAATTACTTTTGCCAGAGTAGGCTTATAAAAGTGCAAAGAATGAACGCAAAGTATATGAAAGTAGTTTTTTAAAAAAGTTATCGGCTCCATTTTCTTTCAATTTACCTTTGAAGTCCAGGAAGTGAAAATGACCAATCGGAACTAGTGGTAATTTTTTGTTACTTAGGAGCACATCTGAAGTAAGGCCAACTGTAAACTCTATAACCCAATTACACCCGTCAATGATACACCCAGATAAAGGGAATTGAAAGTTCTTTTATACATACCCAATATATACAAGGTCTTTTCTAAACACCCAAGATAACTAGAAAGGAAAAATCCTGGGATTTTTTTTTTGTTGTTGTTGAAAAAACCATACGCAAAGTAAGAAACTGTAGAGCCCCACCTTTCCAAAGGACCAATCTTGTGAGAGAGGAATGTGTTTAACCAGTACGAGTACTTTATGAAGAACCCATGACTTCTATCTGGGGTCGATTTATTGCTATTTATAATGCTATCTTTGTAAAATACCCAAATAACACAGCGAACTTTATTTATTTATTTACTTATTTATTTCCCTAGTCATCGAATATCTTTTCTTCCACGATATATTGTTTTTACTTGAATGATCTTCCTAATAGTTGCTGTGTAGTAATGTGTCGTTTTATAGTTTTCTATTGCCTAACACGGGTGCAGTATAAATGTTCACATACGGTTAATTCTAGAAGGGGCGTGCACGGAGGCCGGACTAGAATCCGGAATATTGCTCAATACAACTCATCCTCATTGTTAAACGTGGGAAAACTGGCGCTTTCTTGATGGTCAAAAGTGACAAGAGCCGAAACTATTATTACAACATTGTATGGACTTTAAAGTCACCATTAAAAGCCGCAAACGAATTTGCTGTGATCAGCTTACGCAAGACTGAAGCCGCCGATACCTCCTTTTGTGTAAGCAAAGGTTTCCGCGTTATAACGCCTTGAAATATTGGAAAATAAATAAAGAACTCTAGTTGGTACTATTTTGAGGCCGTAAAAATTAGAGTTATCAAATTTATTTTACTGAATTAGATTCAGTTAAACTTTTGGAAATGTGAATCACTATACGACTCACATGTGAAACGACTTTGCTCACAACTCTCAATAAAAGCAGCAGCCCCCACCCCATCCCCATCTTAATATCATTAATAGGACGGCAAGTGAAAAAAATAATTGGTTATTGTTGGAGTGGTTTCATAAAAATGTGTTTCTTTATAACTGCAGTTAATGAAAGCAAATTGCGATTTTAAGCATTTGAAAGCGTTATATGAGAAAGGATTATAACTTATGGGGTTTGCGTTAAACACAACAGGCTACCGTTATATGTTGACAATTTTCCGAATGCTGGATCTAAACTTTAATGCAAGTTGGCTAAAGCTTGGCAAAGATCAGTAGAACTGGTATCAAAGGACAAGGTTAAATACGAATGAAGTATCGATGTGCTTCTGTTGTTTATACTTCTCTATACTCAATGGAATATCTGTCTGGTGAAGTTACCCTGCACTAGATGAGCTCTGGTCCCTTTATTTTTTTTTTTTTTTTTCTGTAAATGAAATATTGTAAAGAAAAAGATTAATAAACTTTACAATGGACCTGACTTCAACACGGGTATTCATAAGGAAGCACTATTTAATCCAAGTAGAAACATATCGACTGATATGTTAGATAAATGAACAATTCATGATATAGTTTTGCGAGCATTTTTCTCTTCTATAGATAGTCCCCGAATGACGTCATCAGCCGCCATGTTTGTGATCAGCTGGCAGATTTACCGTTGACTTTATATGGTGTTTGGAAGTTGAAATAAATTCATTGAATCCCAAGATACTTTTACGAGAGTTACATACATAAACAGAACGCAATTCAAGCTTTCTGTTAGAATCTATATTTGTGATTTATAAGTTGACTTTGCTTCAGTGTGCCTCGTTAAAAATGGAAAATTTTGGTGATCGCATATAGGAGAAACTGCCAGGTTGCCCATCGTCCAGGTAAAATGGGCAAAATATCGTCTGCTAGTGACGTCATCGGGAAGCATCTATTCTACAAAGTTTTGAGAAAACATTTTGAAACCGACTTTCAAGTAACACCAATGAAATTCAGATACACAAGCGTCCCATTATTCAGGAATTTGAGGAGGATAACAATACGCCTTTATATATATATATATATATATATATATATATATATATATATATATATATATATATATATATATATATATATACTACCAAAATTTAATGACATGAAAATGTTATTAACCAAAAGAGGCATCTGCTTATATATTTTTTAAAAACAGGAAACAGCGTAACTCAAAAAGGTTAGAAACATTAAAGAACACAGAGATGACATGGATGACTTGGAAATGATCTGAAGCCATGATATGCAGACCATTTGTTCCGGCAGCTTCTGCTGGTAAACACTGACGTTGAATTGCAATTTTTCATCGTTATCTGATGGCAGTCGTATAGCTGACACGATGTCAATTAGAGAAGATGATGATAACTGACCACAGATCCTCTTGATCTCCGGCCACTGGTCAATCACAGACAACCTGATCAAAGCCGCTGGACTCTACTGACCCAATAAAACAAGCAAGATGACCACCGCACGACGGGCAGTTTTCTATACATCCCGTTCGCGTTGAATAAAAACCAAGAAAAGAATACAACGAATGCGGGTAATCATTCAACAGTTAAAGGATCGTGTTTACCTGACCCTTACATAAATCAAGTACGGGTATTAATTTACAGCCCCCTCAGGATTATCGTATTACATTTTTTACTGAGTAATATTTTATAGGTATTTATATAAATCAAATACAGGTATTAATTTAGTCCCCTCCTAGTTTATAATATTACACATTTTACTGTGTAATTGTTTTTAGGTATTTAAGGGTCCAAGTTGATTAAATAAAACTGATGAACAACTAATGTAAGTTTAGCTTACGGCAAAACAATATACTGGCATTCACGAAAACTATCTGACCACTCCGGTGGCCTAGTGGTTAGAGAGTCCGCCTCGGATGCGGGAGATCGCGGGTTCGAACCCCGGTCAAGTCATACCAAAGACTTATAAAAAAAAATGGTACTAACAGCTGCCTCGCTAGGCTCTCAGCATTAAGAGGTTCGTGTTAGGACTGGTCGGCCTGGTATCAGCATGTGACTGGGTGGGACATCATGCTACATGTCAGCGGCATGATGCGCCAGAGCTAGACATCACTATAAACTGCCACACTGCAGACATCGTCGCGATATGACTGAAAAATTGTTAAAGCTACATTAAAAATCCAAATCATACACACACGAAAACTATCTAAAAGCAAAATTTATATTATTTGCTATTACTGAATTCAAGCATTCGTTCTCAGCTAGCAACTGACAACAAGAACACAAAATGCAGATTTTTTTATGATATATCGGGGAAAATTAAATTTAAAACTGAACTGTCCATCAATGAAATATGGTTTTTCTGACAAAAAGTGCCTATAAAATATCTACTAGTGCACATTAAAGTGACGAGTAGAAGCAAAATTCGGTTTATACTAAATTCTGGGGGAACACAAAAAACAACCTGATAAATTGGAGTTCAGATGAATACGTATGGATTACACAAAATCAATATAGTCCAGCTACACGCAAATGTTTGGGATAAACCATGCATTTAAATAAACGATTTTAGATAAATGAAGTTGTACTGTAGCGGATTTTATTTCATCTCACAGATGTGATTATTTTATTTTCATATTTAAACACAAAACAACTGCTTAACATAACATAAAATATTTAAGCAATTGCTTTTCCTTTTCTTTTTAATTATGATTGAAATTAACATCAAAAATGATACTTTTCGTGATTCGGTATCGAAATCGACATTTCCCACGCCCTGGCCATGCGTGTTTGTCAACGGAGGAAGCATTTGGTCAGCAAGTGTTTTATTAGAATATAACACGATTTGAATGCATCCATAGTGACTAAAATGCCAAAGAATAGAATATGAAATATCAAAAACCATAAGGTAACTAGATAGTTTATTTTCTCTTTCATATTTGTCTGTTGGTAATAAATGAAGTTTGCAAATAAAGACTTTACCATTCACCTGAATAACTAATAGAAAATGTTCAACTCACGGAGCAGAATGAGAGAAAGCTATTTTTAAAATCTGTGTGTTGTTTTTAGAATATCTTATTAAGTCGTCCCAATCCTCAACCTAATGGCACAACAGTAAGATCACTTCGTATCAGTCCCCAAAACGATGGCACTTCAGCAAGATTACGTCGCCACATTCTGCAGCCCAATAGTTGTACAGTAAGATCACGTCACCTTAGTCCACAACACGATGGCACTACATTAAGATCACGTCGCCTTAGTCCACAACACGACGATACTTCAGTAAGATCGCTTCTCCTTAATCCCTAATAGGTTGGTTCTTCAAGAAGATCACGTCGCCTAGGTCCCCAACACGAAGGAACTTCAGAAAAATCAAGTCACCTCAGTCCCCAGCACGATGGCACTACATTAAGATCACGTCTCCTTAGTTCCCAACACGACGGCACTACATAAAAATCACATCGCCTCAGTCCCCAACACGACGGCACTACATAAAGATCACGTCGCCTCAGTTCCCAACACAACGGCACTACATAAATATCACGTCAACTCAGTCCCCCAACACGACGGCACTACATAAAGATCACGTCGCCTCATTCCCCACCCCAATGGCACTACATAAAGATCACGTCGCCTCAGTCTCCAACACGACGGCACTACATAAAGATCAAGTCGCCTCAGTCCCCAACACGACGACACTACATAAAGATCACGTGGCCTCAGTCCCCAACCCAATGGCATTACATAAAGACCACGTGGCCTCAGTCCCCAACCCAATGGCACTACATAAAGACCACGTCGCCTCAGTCCCCAACATGATGGCACTACATAAAGATCACGTCTCCTTAATTCCCAACACGACGACACTACATAAAAATCACATCGCCTCAGTCCCCAACACGACGGCACTACATAAAGATCACGTCGTCTTAGTTCCCAACACAACGGCACTACATAAATATCACGTCATCTCAGTCCCCCAACACGACGGCACAACATAAAGATCACGTCGCCTCATTCCCCAACCCAATGGCACTACATAAAGATCACGTCGCCTCAGTCCCCAACACGACGGCACTGCATAAAGATCACGTCGCCTCAATCCCCAACCCAATGACACTACATAAAGATCACGTTGCCTCAGTCTCCAACACGACGGCACTACATAAAGATCAAGTCGCCTCAGTCCCCAACACGACGACACTACATAAAGATCACGTGGCCTCAGTCCCCAACCCAATGGCACTACATAAAGACCACGTCTCCTCAGTCCCCAACATGATGGCACTACATAAAGATCACGTCGACTGAGTCCCCAACCCATTGGCACTAGGGTAAGATCTCGTCCATTTACTCCCCAGTACGACTGCTCTACATTAAGATCAAGTCGCCTCAGTCCCAAGCCAATGACACTAGAGTAAGATCACGTCCATTTAGTCCCCACCGCAATGGCACTACAGCAAGATCACGCTCGCCTCTGTCCCCAGCACATTGGTACTAAATTGTGGCTTGGTGTTGTTGGCATTTCAGACAGATCTTGTTGCCTCAGCCCTCAACACAGTGGTACTATAGTCTGGTTTAGTGTTGTTGGCACTACAGATAGATCTTGTTACCTCAGTCCACAACACTGTGGTATTATAGTAAAATTACGTCGCCCAAGTCCCCAGCACAACGGTGCAGTGTGTGTGTGTGTGTGTGTGTGTGTGTGTGTGTGTGTGTGTGTGTGCGAGAGAGAGAGAGAGAGAGAGAGAGAGAGAGAGAGAGAGATTTGGATTTTTAACTTAGCTTTAACAATTTTTCTGTCATATCGCGACGATGTCTGCAGTGTGACAGTTTATAGTGATGTCTAGAACTTGGGCATCATGCCGCTGACATGTAGCATGATGTCCCACCCAGTCACATTATGCTGACACCAGGCCGACCAGTTCTAACACTAACCTCTTAATGCTGAGCGTCCAGCGAGGCAGCTGCTTGTACCATTTTTATAAGTCTTTGGTATGACTCGGCTGGGAGTTCGAACCTGCGACCTCCCGCATCCGAGGTGGACTCTCTAATCACTGGGCCACCGGAGCTGTCGGCACTACAGTAAGATAGCGTCCTAGATTGGCAATAAAGCTCAGATTCTCAGCTTCAAGGATGAATCGGGGGATGGGGTCAGTATGTCCCAATTCAACCCGCCATTGTAGTCCGTCTCACAAATGCCCCGCCTACTTGTTTACGCTCGACCTCCCTCTAAACATAGTCCAGGATCCGTCCTGAACTTACTCCAAATTACGGAAAAAATTAACTACAACTGATGCTTTAATACATTTATATTTTGTTTTCTTCAGTCCTTTTATTAAATGTCAAGAGTCCATTTATTGAATGTCAACAGTCCATTTATTGAATGTCGACAGTCCATGTATTGAATGTCAAAGTGACTAGGATTATTAGTTTGCTCTCTCTATTTCTTATTATATATATATATATATATATATATATATATATATATATATATATATATATATATATATATACCTTATATATATATATATATATATATATATATATATATATATATATATATATATATATATAATTCGGTTTATGTTCAGACTTCATTAATGTCATGGATATGTAAAGTGTGTACTGCATGTGTTCTAAAACTTAATACTCTAATTACGAAGATGCCGGATTTTATTTTGTGTATTACGGACAACGACATTTTGAAGGTTGTGTCAAGGAATGTAGAAAACAGTACCGTGACCAAGAACACTCCACGGTAAATGATCTGCGCTGATTCGATGGTGGTAACAGAACCCGCATTCTTCAGGTCACGAATCGAACACCTCTACCACTAAGCCACCACGGTTGAAGTTTTATTAAGATTAACTGAACGGAGTGCGAGTTTTCACTGGGATATTTTACACGTGTGAAGCGAAGGAAATTGAAGACGTGTTTTGTTCTGTTAGAAGAGACTGAATGGTAACGTTAAAACTGTAAACAAGGGATCCACGTGGGCCTGATATTGCTATCACAGCTTATTTAGTTTAACAGTTGACTATTTCCTATGCAGGCTTATGTAGCATAGTAAGAACACAAACCGAAATGAAATATCTCCTGCTTATATTTGAAGTCATCTTCACAATGCAGTTAAAGACGATGCCTTAGGTTGTGGCTGACAAAGCTACATGCTTTTCACGCAAACTGAAAATATAATTCATGTGTTTGTTTTCTTGAAGGCCATGGCTAATTTAATCTTGGTAAATAAATTTGGAAGTTTTTCAAAAGAAAATCAAAGTTGGGCATTCATTATTTTTTTAAAGTAATGATATACAAAATTAAAAATATGTTGAGTAATGGCACATATGAAATGCCATAAAAGAATACGCATTACAAATGATAAACAATGGCAGCTGTTTCGGACTCTTCAGCATAACAATACTACGAACGGCCAAACTCTATTCACTAAACATATCAAACTTGCTTAGACAACATTTAAGAATTTCAAATGTGGAAAAAGGTTTAGAAAAATAATTCTCTGTAAATATATTTCCAAACTGAGACATTGTGTTTACAAGAAATGATGTTCTTAATGAAGCAATATGAATATTAGAAAGAAAGAAAAATAATTTCCTCGCAAACTGATTTGTTTATAAATTCTGATTCTTTATTACAACACTGCACATAGCATTATGCTAGCTAACAAATTGCATTCGTTCTATCAATATTTCTATCTTTGTACTTTTTCTTCAGTTACGTGTACAAATGATTTATTTCCATCACTAAAGTATATTTTTGTGTGCTATTTTTGTTTGCAATAAATTTGTTTACGCGCGTTGTATTCTAAAATGTATTTTTTAAATTTGGTTTTCAAAACGTTTTGTAAGAGTAATAGCTATGTGTAACCCAAAGCTGTAAATCTCAACCGACAATATCAAGGCATTGCTTTCCTTTAGAAAGAAGACAAGTATTTGAAAGGGAAAATCCTGTTATACTGCATGCGATTTGAGAACTGTTCTGACTTCGCAGAATTTCATTTATATGCGCAGATCCCGTTTATAGTCAAACTCACTGGACATCTTGACGATTCGAATTAGTGCAAAGTCTGCTTAAAAATCAGACCAATAGTGCTGTCTCAAGCTGAGCCAGTCAGATGTAAGATCATCTCATTCATAGGATTGGATGTTGCTCATTATCGAACCCAATGCGAGATAATTGGTCATAAACCGATATTCCAAGTTTGATCAAAAATCTGATCAGAGAGATGTCGTCGAGAGTAGTAGCAAGCCTATCCTATCGTATGTATGATCAAGTCGTTAATATGCGTGGATCTTGCTAATTATCGAACTCATCAAGAGTATTATAATGTAATCTCATAATCCAACTTTGATTAAAATGTTATAAGAAATATGGCTTCCAGAATGGTAACAAGATTTGTCACTCAGATGCAGGATCATTTTATTATTATGCGTGTATCCTAGTCATTATATAACTCGTCCGAGATTTTCATGATACAAGCATATATTCCATGTTTCATGAAAATTAGATCAGAAATATGGCTTTCAGAATGGTAATAAGAAATAATCAAATGCACGATAATTTCATAAATATGTTTGGACCTCGCCCATTATCGAACTCGTCCGAGATCTTGAAGATGTATGCTTAATGAAAATCAGATTTTTTTTATTAAAAAAAAAAAAAAAAAACCACATGACCTCCTAAACAGTGACAAGAGACAAGCCAATTTTGACGGACGAGCATGGGACGGTTGCCGGATACAACGCCATGCCTTCAGTTAACTTGACCTTACTGCCACTTGAGCTAAGTCAGTCATGCGGTCGTACAAGCACTTTCTTTCAGTCAGAAAGGGAGAGAAATTTTCTAGCGTGTTCAGAACATTTTGTGGAGATTTGCCCCGATTAACATGAACATGGATCGTCTGCTAACAGCCCTGGCACTTATTAATGTTTATTCAACTTTTGCGTGCAGATGAATTAATAGATATTCCCAGCGTGCGTGGCCAACATCTTTCTCCCTGTGAACGATATGAAAAATGGCGTCCAGCTGTGCTCGTTATCCGATATGGTCATTTGTTGCGTCACGACCTTTTGACCGAACTGAACAAGGGCATCGCGGTGAACGTCGGGCAAGCTACGTAATACATTTCAAGGTCATGCGAAACTCAAAGAGAAACAAAGCCCTGCAACTCGTCAATGACATGTTTCCACCCCACCACCTCCCCCAATGTAATTATCTTAGTTTTACAAGTTAGATTGACAGTACTCCACTAGAGCCGTGTTTTTAGGAGATAACATGATGTGCCTGCAACAATTATTAATACCAACTGATCTGATTTACAGTCCTACACTTAACTGTTCCATGCATTAATCTAAAGAACCTTATGGTATTGAAAGATCCCACTTTTTCTGCAAAAAGTCCGAAAGCTTAAAAAGCAAATGAAGAAACACTTATTGTATTCAGTATCATAGCAAGCCACCAACACTAGCTTTGAATGGAAAAAAACCACTACATTAATGGAAGCATAAATACAGACCAACTCAAGTCTAATAGTATCCTGCACAGTAATTACAAACACAAAAAGTAAACACAAATAATAAGACATTTTTGCAAGTTGTAGTTAATACATGGCTGTGGACAGGGTAGGACAACTAGGACAAAATTCTGGTGCCCACAACGGTCGGGGGGGGGGGGGAGGCCCACCACCGTCACAACTGTAATTTATAGGGGCCTCCTGGATAGTTTTTCCTAGGGCCCACAAATCCTGTCCCCGATCATGAGTTAATAAACAACAATCTGATATTCTCAGAATTAGTTATATTGTAATTCTTAATTCTTTTGGGCACGTCTGAAAACAATTCGAAAGCCTCAAAGCAGTTATACTTGCATGTCCGAGAAGCTCTGATCAACAAGTCATAAAAATGATAGGCCATATGTGATTGTTACATAACTATGATCTGATTTCATCGTCAGAATCCATGAAAAGTATACCCTCGAAGAAACATATAACTAAGTAGTTACGTATTTTTTACGTATAATTTCCACAGGTGTCAACATCTTTTGGTTTTCCCATCTTGAAAACATATTGTTGACATTATTCACAGCAGTATTCTCAAACGTGAATATTAACTCACAGGAAACGGAAAATGAGTTTTTAAAAAACCCAGTAAACTCCCCTACCCCCTTCAACCCCAGCACACATACACACACTGTGTTTCCGTAGCAAAATGTTTATTATTCTTCTATATTGGAACATGAAAATCTAATGCGAGAAAAAACTTTCTAAACTATGCAATCCAAATTGTATTTTTGTTATGAAAGGAATTAACAGTGTTTTGTGTGAAAATGGTAAAAATTTATTGCCAAATATTAGAAGAAAAAAAATATCTTGAACAAACTTATTTCTAATAATAACAGTTTTAATTGTCTAAAGGTAAAATGAAAAAAAAAGCAAAATATTTAAGTGAGGAAAGAAGTCCACATTTAGTCTATAAAAGAAACATTAGAATTGTTTAGTTTTGGACAATGGCAATCTATTCGAGTATATTGTTTAGTTTTGGACAATGGCAATCTATTCGAGTATATTGTTTAGTTTTGGACAATGGCAATCTATTCGAGTATATTGTAGTATATTGTTTAGTTTTGGACAATGGCAATATATTCGAGTATATTGTTTAGTTTTGGACAATGGCAATCTATTCGAGTATATTGTTTAGTTTTGGACAATGGCAATCTATTCGAGTATATTGTTTAGTTTTGGACAATGGCAATCTATTCGAGTATATTGTTTTACGAAGAAAAACTGTTCCGCATTAGCATCATCTTCATCATGATCATCATCATGGTTATCATGATCATTACACGTAAAAAAAACTCCCAGCAGCAGTGTAAAGGCATTATGTACTTAGCAATCCCGTCTATATTATTTGAACACAGTCATATATAGTAGCAGTGTAAAGGCATTATGTACTTAGCAATCCCGTCTATATTATTTGAACACAGTCATATATAGTAGCAGTGTCAAGGCATTATGTACTTAGCAATCCCGTCTATATTATTTGAACACAGTCATATATAGTAGCAGTGTCAAGGTATTATGTACTTAGCAATCCTTTCTGTATCGTTTGAACACAGTCATATATAGAATTGTTTCAAGGTATTATATACTTAGCAATCCTTTCTGTATCGTTTGAACACAGTCATATATAGAATTGTTTCAAGGTATTATATACTTAGCAATCCTGTCTGTAATTCAACGATCGCGGGTTTGATATCCGTTGAAGATAGCACTGGCTGATTGGTTAGAGCAGTGCTATCCAACCTTTTTGACACCATGGGCCACTGAAAATACCATTGCTTTAAGTGCTAAACTGCGTAGCATTGAATTAGAAGAAATTAGTTTGTTTTGGTGACAATTAATATGCAGCATAACACACTTTATGCTTCTCAAACGTGTTAAATCAGGGAAAGACTATATTTTTGCAAAATAAACTGTCAATAAGATAGTGTTACCAATAAGGTATCAAATATTATGATGATATTCCACAAACGAGACTGTATAATGGCTGTGAATGATGAACATCTTATTTCTTCGTTTGCTTCTTTATGTAACAAAGAAACAATCTTCAACCATGCTGTTGTTGTTTTTAAATTTACATATATTACTTTAAATAACATACTATTTAATGAGAGAGAGAATTATTTATTTGTTACTCATGTTTTCTTACAGAAGATAAAATATTGTATTACATTAGTAACTGAACTCTCCATGAAATTTGCTTCCAAACTGGGGTGACTCTTTCTTCCGGTCTATCGATTGTTATCTGGCAATGCATATCATGACTACGAATTGAACCTCAGAGGCCATATTTTATCTGTGCTTTGCTGCTCTAAACAGTTTCTAGTCAGCTCAGAAACAAATGTCCAAGTTAATATTTGCTACATACAGAATTTTAGTGAAGATGCAAGTTACGTTACAATCCACGGTCACGCAGAAGTTCCCCAGGATTCCATTTTAATCCTTCTCGCCTTGAATAAATGACGATGCTGACGATATACACATCATTTCAAACGTTTCATTGGCAGAAAATGACGTAAAAGTTTATTTTCTAGAAATGCAAATGACGTTGATTTAGAACGTATATTTGCACTTATGTATCTGGAAAAAAAAAAACACATATTGTCACTAGCCTGAGCTTGAACGAATCAAGTACTGGGGGAGTCTTATTCCATATAAAATGTCAGCCTTTCATTTTCAAACATTTTTGTACAAGTTTTAGCTCAATGTGCGATAAAAGAAAGTTAACGGTTTATCTTGAAATACCACTGGCTGAAATAAATGGATAGGTTTACATGGCAGAAGCAAATGGATAAGTTTACCTGGTTGCAGCAAGTAAGGTTACCTCTAAAAATGATCGACAGAAAACAAAAAACTGCTTTAGAAATAGTTCCAGTGATGTAACCAATAAAAACAGCTTTTATTTGTTAATTCGATATTTGTCATTTTAGGCGAAGAGAATTATTATTGCATCCTGTAATGAAGACAGTATTGTAGCCAGTAATGAAGATGGTTAGTATTGTATCCTGTAATAAAGAAAGTTAGTATTGTATCATGTGATAAAGACAATTAGTATTGTATCATATACTGAAGACAGCATTACATCCCTCGATGAATACAGTTAGTATTGCATTCTGTAAAGAAGACAGAATTATATTCCGTAATGAAGACAGTATTGTAATGAAGACAGTATTGTATCCTGTCATGAAGACAGAATAATATCCTGTAATGAAGACAGTATTGTATCCTGTAATGAAGACAGTATTGTATCCTCCAATGAAGACAGTATTGTATCATGTCATGAAGACAGAATTATATCCTGTAATGAAGACAGTATTGTATCCTATCATGAAGACAGTATTGTATCCTGCCATGAAGACAGTATTGTATATTGTCATGAAAACAATATTGCATCCTGTAATAACACAGTTATTATTGTATCCTGCAATGAAGACAGTCTTGTATCCGGCAATGAAGACAGTGTTGTATCGTGTAATGATGACAGTATTGCATCTTGCAAAGAAGACAGAATTGTATCCTGTAGCAAATAAGTATTGTATCCTGTGAAAACAGTATTGTATCCGGTGATGAAGACAGTATTGCATCCTACGATGAAGTTAGTATTGTATCCTGTAATGAACACGGTATTGTATCATGTAATGAAGAGAGTTATTATTGTATTATGTCATGAAGACAGTATTGAAGAAAAAGTAAAGGCCATTATAAAAATATTGAGGTGAGTTACAGATACACACATGCATATATACGCACGCACAACGAACCATCTAAGTCTTAAATCGTAAACTTTCGGCTGAAAGAGGTATTGGATACTTGTTCAAATGAAATCAAGTTTAACTAAGAGACATTGATAATATGCACAAAAAAGTATCCGCCCAGAAATACCTACCCATAATGACTGACAAAAGTATCCTTCCAGGAATACCTATCTATAATGACTGACAAAAGCTCAGCTCTGTTATAGCGATTGGTGAAAAATCACGCGGATTTCCAGCAGAAATATATTACAACCTCTAGTTAATCTTTCCATTTTCTGTGATATATACTCAACACGTTGACAGTCATACGAGGAAAGACCGTAAAAGTGAACAAAAATCGAAATTTTCAATTACAAAACTTAAAATCTCTGTAATTAGCGACATCATCTGAATCTTCTTTCATCAAATTTTTAAAGTATGTATATCTTTTAAAGTATTATATTTTATATATTTAAAGTATTACATTTATATATTTAAATTATTACAATTTTGTAATCTCCAATTGTTCAGTTTTTATATTGCACGAAAACGTAATGACCATTTCCCGGGTAGAAACAGAGAGACAACATCATGTAACACGGGAAGGCGATCGACCTCTTGCCTGAACAAAGGACAGTCGTAATAGTAATAGATGACCTGGACTGCAGGTTACAGAGTCAATGAATCAATCCGGCAGGGAGTTGATGATTTGAACAACATCAGAACACAATGGCCGCTGTGATCGGTTCCAGGTTCTCACGCCCCGACTACCCAGGTGACACCGTCACGTGACACAACTGCCTGTGAGAACCGCCAAGTGCCTCTTGCACAAATTTAACTCCAATATTGTCACGGTCACGCCCTTCGAGGGTCACCCCGGGGAGTAGAGACGCTGCCTTTCAAGAACCTCGTTAAAATCAACAGACACAAAACGGAAATAAAACTTAGTTTTCCAGTTAGGAACTTCTACCCGAGATACTTTTTAAATTATTAAAAGTGTTATTTCTCTTTTTTTCCTGTCTGACGGGATATGAAGCAGCTAAGGTTTTGCAGGTTCCACGACTCGGAACGTACTTGTGAAAGTATCACATTGGGAGGGGGGAATAATCATGTTCCAAGATATTTTACAGAAACAAAATCAATTGAACGGCGTTACACACATTTCCAATGACTGGTTTAAAACCAAATTTCTAATTGCTAGTTTAAAATTAAAATATATCTTTCAAGACATTCTACTAATGATTTAAATGCAAATGGATTTTAGTTCGTTAAATTCACAGCACATGAATTCCTTAAAATATTGAAACGGATGTAAACTCGTCCAAAATAAATAACAACCATTATATAACATCGGTTATATGTCTGTCCTGAACAATTCAGTCAAGAATGCATTACCACTTTCATGGTTGGCAACAGTTTACGGAATTATTATATTTAAAGATAACATTCAAACAATATTTCATCTACATTTTCTAATTTTAATTAGCAAAAAGTAGAAATTATTATTTGAAAGACATAGTAATCACTTTTATTGTTCTTATGGGTGCAGTTTCTACATCATAGTCTGTCTCACTTAATAGCGAGTCTCCCACAAAGATAATATTTGCTAAAAACTTTGAAGTAGTCAAGTTTAAACATTTTTCACAGTGATTACGCTATGCAGGTTGGTATATTGTGTTATACGTGATATTTGGATAGTATGGTTACGGTATATTTTGTCATACGTGATATTTGGATAGTATTGTTAAGGTGTACTGTGTCATACGTGATATTTGAATAGTATGGTTAAGGTATATTGTGTCATAAGTGATATTTGAATAGTATGGTTAAAATTGGAGAAATATTGTAGAGCGAACATTGCCAAAAGAATGAAAATGAAGTCTAAGCAATTAAAAAATCAGCACGTACAGGATCATGAAATGTACGTAATAAATCCAAGAAATAGATAGCATGGGCCAACGCAACACAACGGTGAAAGAAAGATTAAATTTTGACGTGTTTCTTATTTCTCTGCTGCTTTTTGTAGGGGTTTATTTGGCGGGGTGGGGAGACTTTTGATATTCGTACAGCGTTAATTAGGGTCTCGTTAATCATTTCCAAAGTAATTGTTTGCATGAAATAAAATTATAAAGTCAACTATTCACAAAGTAACCACACAAAATCCAATATACCGTGAAAGTGAATCTAATTTAAATAATTTTGAGGTATAGATATAATATAAGTTTATGACGTTACAACTGAAAAGAAAATGGTGACTTCACAGCCAAACGGCAACTCGCTTAGAAAGATAGCATGACGCAAAGTCATACTACTAAAATAGATGTAGTCCAAAGTACCTTCACTCTTGATAAAACTTGTACAAGTAGGATTAATTGCATGGAAAATACATTAACTTGCACAAGAAGTGTTTTCTGCATGGGAAAATATATTAACTTGCACAAGTAAAATTAATTACATGGGGAAATATATTACCAGGCACAAGTAGAATTAAATGTATGGGAAAATATATTAACTTGTACAAGTGGTATTAATTGCATGGGGAATATTTTAAGTCTTTGGAAATGTATTCAACGGTAAATATGTACGTAGCAAGAATTGTTGAGATCATAAACGGTAGTTTACAATTATGAGAAGCTATGTTCGTGTGTTGGGGCAAGTTTGAGAGAAAATAGGAACGCATGAAACTTAACAGTTGTACTCATCCCCTAAGTACCCCCCACCTGTAACTGTGGTTAGTTTATTCTTCCGTAAGGCTGGGCACGGTGCATTGCAGGGTCAGGTCATAGAAGGTTACGAACTTTCTGGCAAGTTCACATGCAGATAAAATAAAAAAAGAGGGGGGTGCTTCTAGTTAATATGACTGACTGCAGTATGCCATCTTTATTCCATGACTGCCATAGAGTTACGAGAGAAGGAAAAGCAATTAGTGATAGCAGATGGAACACTTGCCTGGATTTCTGAAACCTAACTGCCACACCCCCATCTTTGCCATTGGTCAGTACTGCTAAAATTTTACAACAAAAACTGTATGCACATTACTCCTTGTTAGATATTGACCCTAAATTCGAAAATAAGATAACACTAAATGGTTTTTCATATGGCTGTCATGGTTATTCTTTTTGCGAATATCAGCTCAATGAAATTCCATCATATAACTTGCATATGGACCGATATAAGGGCTCTAAGACATTTAAGACTAAAGTTCAGCCCTGCCGACCAAATCTACGATTTATACTATCTGCCCAGCTAGTATTATTACAAGGAGAAGGCTATCTCAGCAAATATTATTACAAGGAGAAGGCTATCTCAGCAAATACCTTATTGGGTTTTTATTCTCATATTTCTTTTTCCGCTTAAATATTTACGATGCACGAACATACTCAATACCATAATACTGTTTTGGACATTGAGAAGTATGGCACTAGTAACAACAAAAAAATCGTTTATGTGTTGTGTATTGAATTGTTATGTATTGTGTAATGAATTGTTTTCACCTTAAAATAACATCATTATTTTCCATGGTATCCTCAGACAGACAATGATCATTCTCATTAATGTTGAAGCTCATTTGGTAAAAGACCTGATAGTAAAAATCCATGCTAAATCATCAGGGACTCATTTCGGAAAGAAAACTCAGTGACAGCAATTTGATCTGTTTCAACGTAATGGGATGTAAAGTGGTCCTTAAAATTTGTAAATGTATTCTTCGTATAAGTAAAGTTGGTTTGTCATTATTTATGTACTGAAATAATGTGAATGTTTATTATTATGACCAGATGCTACGTTTCTCAAGAACAAATGCATTTTCAGCTGAAGCTGTTTATGCTGATTGACAATTGCTGTCCAATTCCTCACAAGTTCAGTATAATCAGACTTCCAAAGGAAGAAAATCCAGGAAAGGAATGAGTCACGCAAGAAATGTATGAAGGAAATCGTCTACAGAGCTGTCTCTTACTTAGATGTTGTCGGTTTATTAAACTTTAAAAATGAAAATGTATTGAAATGCCTAAAATTTTAAATGCCGACAACTGACGACAATGAGAAAACCCAGAGCAATATATTCCATGGGGTAGTTCTATTTGTCAAAGGGTTGCCAAATCATTGAATATCGATATACTGATATCTTTAGCTGCTTCGTGCGTAATATTTTGTTTGAAATTTTTCTCACTCTATTTGTAAGAGTTAAAAATTAATGTCATAACAAATACAATTATTCCCTTTATCAACTAAATATTCAACTGCTACAAGCAAACACTTATGTTCTTTATGGTGCTTGTGTATTGCGTGCATGGCTCATTGTGTGTGTGTGTGTGTCTGTGTGTGTGTGTGTAGAGACTGGTAGACTGTAATGTGTCTGTAAATAAATAAATAAATACGCTGTAATGCCATTAGTATATAGAGGTGAGTGGTATTATCGGTATACCGGTTTACCGATGTAATTTTTTCCGGTGGTATGTACCACGGTACTTTTTTTTACTGTTTTACCGGTACATCGGTAGTTTCCGTCAGTAAGGAATGTACGGGAAATCCTGAGCAATCTTGTTACGACTTAAATGATATTAACATTATGATATTTCATTATTCATGAGGAAATAGTTCGACAAATTAACTCTGTTACAAAATGGTTGTATCACAAATTAATAGTGAATATTACAAACATAATTTAATACATACCATTTAATCTTACATAAAGGGTGACGCGTACAATACAGATGTTCAGTCTGTGATTCTGTATCTAACACCCAAAATTTCCGTATCACACACATAGCATGGAACTAGTTTTACAACATTAAATATTATATAACAGTCCAGTTATAATATATCCGGATTGATTTATTGCTATACATTTTAAATTATTTAAAAAATGCCAATACACGTTAGTAATTGTAAGAAATGTAGTCATATTTGGTGAAAATGGCCGCTTTTTCCTCTGGGGATAATGGGTGAGTAACGTAAGCAGAGACGAGCAGCTTATGTGTATTTCACGGTATCTTGACCGAAAAATTATAGTTAGTTGAGCTGGACAACAATATCTTAGACAGAATGTTTGGGAAGCTGGAGTGAAAATTGAACTCAGAGAGAGAGAGAGAGAGAGAGAGAGAGAGAGAGAGAGAGAGAGAGAGAGAGAGAGTTCAAATGTATGGATTTACAATTTGTCTGTTAAAATTACCGTGAAATCAAATTTGTTTAGTAAATCTGAGGATAAAACTGACAAACAGTTGCAACATAATGGTAGACGTATCACAGAGAGCAGCAACTGTTTTGACTGAGACGCAAGAGTCAGGAGAATGACATCTTGCTACAATATTGGCGTTGAGACTGTTTCATTACTGGGACACAAGCAAGGAACTGTGCTTTTGTTTACATTTTAATATTTTGCAACAGTTCAAGTAGAAAATAAAGAGAAGAAAAAAACCCCAGTATTGTTTAGAATTGCTTGTTAAAAACATCCAAACGATTCTTAAAAGTCTAGCCAGCGTGCTAGGAAGAGACAGAATCTTCGTTTTCTTAAAGAAATATATATGCTTAAATTATTATATTTAAGTAAAATGCATCAATAATTTCTTGCAATGAATATATAAAAATAGAGAGTTAGAAAGTACTGTGCAATAATTAGCTTTTCTATAAATTTTAATTTATTTAAGAACTGCTATTCTGTGAAATTTGCCCTAAATTTGCTTGGAAGTAGAGTGTGTTTATTCAGTATATATGGTGTGTTAAGAAAGGGTTACTGCCTGGTCTAGAACTAATGTTCCCTTAGAGAATTAAGGAAATATCCACTTGCCTATGACTGCAGCTTAATTCATATAAATTCATATATCCGATACAACATTTATGAAACATTCAAAGCTAGAGAGTAAATCACCATCTCAACAATGCAGGCAGAATTACGACACAGCTGTACAGTGTATAGTTAGCCTAGCCCGGTTATTTATGTCACATGGGGATTTATCAGAGGTTGAACAATTTATTTTATGAAACGCGAGATGCCATATTTTCAAAAGTATACATTACAAAAATTTAAAAGAATGTGTGACTAAAAAGTGGATATGCAATAAGTACAAAACCACATAAGTGTTTTGTTCCGAGTTCGGGTAAGAACTTGTTTGATGCGGCGTAGGAACATACATCACAGTGTGACGGCCTCGACATATTCCTACGCCGCGTCAAACTCGTTCTTTCCGCCCACTGGGAACAAAACACATATGTAGTTATGTCTATATATGTATGCTCCTTTACTAACATGTTTGACACGTGTCACGTATGTCAACGTGTTGGCCAAAAGTTGTTGTGAAACATTCGAGCAAAATCTAACTTTTGGAAAAATTTCGGATTAACCCCCCCCCCAAAACAAACAAATATATGTCATGTTTTAAGTATTTACTGGAGTATGTGAATGTGTTAAGTATTATATATATATATATATATATATATATATATATATATATATATATATATATATATATATATATATATATATATATATATTCGTTTGTAAGGCTAGGTGACAACTTATACAACAATTAACATACACATAACAAATTCATCACATACGGTAATGGCTGTTTAATTTTCGAGGTGGGGGGATGAGATTTAGGTATATAGGATTGGTCGAGTAGAGATAGAGTATAAGATGTACTAGAGTGGTCCAGTAGAGCTAGAGTACTAGATGTACTAGAGTGGTCCAGTAGAGCTAGAGTACCAGATGTACTAGAGTGATCCAGTAGAGCTAGAGTACCAGATGTACTAGAGTGGTCCAGTAGAGCAGGAGTACTAGATATACTGGATTGGTGTAGAGCTGGAGTATTAGATGTACTAGAGTGGTCCAGAAGAGCTAAAATACTAGAAGTATCTTCAAGAAAAGGTGAGATATGGGAAAATAATAAGATAGGACCTCTGCAACGTGTCACACTCCAATCTGTGAATATTGCATGTTCTGTAGATAATATTTTAAAGAGGACCTGTAGTGGATCAATGGTTAGCGTACTGGCTATCGACCAGAAGGGTACAGGTTCGAATCCTGCTAAGACCAGTCTGGACTGGCCTCCATGGCATATATTTGTACAAGAAGACACTTTACTTGAAGTGTGTGTGTGTCTGTGTGTGTGTTAAGTATTAATTGTATGGGATATACCTTTCCTGGCATTATATTTAGTAAGTTGTTTTTGTTCAATGAGGCGTATCTTTAACTAATTTTCTGATGATTTTTTCCAAATATCAATTAAATGAATTCTTTTCCATGGTGGTATGTTGAACAACGTTACTGGGCAGTGAGAAATTAATCATATGCCATTTCAAGCGGCGAAAGTTCTGTCCCGTAATTGTAAATATATTCTGTTTTTATTTTGTTGTGTTTAACGGCACTTTTAAAACATCAATGGCTATATTGTGCCGAGAAAACGGAAGCTAAGTCATTCGCATCTTCGAAATCAGTCCGATAGATCATAACTCGAGTGTTTGCTGATAACTTAGCTGCCGTTCAGCCCACCTCAGTTATTTACGAAGCGAGGATTGCCGAGAATTTGCTAATGCAAAACAAATATTTTTTTTTAATTAGCAAATTCTCGGTGAATCCTTCGATCAATCCAATCGTATAAATAGGCGAGATGGCCCTAATAGACTGCAGTTTTATTTTCTGGTCGAAATTTTCGGCCAACAAAATGAATGATTTTAGTGTATATTACTACAGAAATAACCGAGGTCGTTCGAATGGTAACTTAGTCTGTAATTTCAAACTTTTGATGCATATTATTGTCTCACAGAAATAACTGAGGTCGTTCGAATGGTAACTTAGTCTGTAATGTTAGAAGTACTTTCTTTATTTCTCATTTACCTACCAATACTGATACTTTTCATAACAATGATATTACAGAGAAGAAGAAGAAGAAGAAGGAAAAAGGCATCTTCGCTAGCCAAGGTTCCGATAACCCTATCGACATATGTTATCGGAACCTTGGCTAGCGAAGATGGGAAAAAGGTAAAGAGAGAGAGAGAGAGAGGGAAAGAGAGAGGGGGGAGGGAGGGGGGAGAGAATTACTCGGAATGACAAGGATATCGCTGTACAGAGTAAAACAAGAATAAAGCAGATACCTCTATCCTTTTCCACGTGGTGTTCATGTTAGTGGAGAGGGTTTTCATATTTGTTTTGCTAGGGATACTTGTGACTGCCTTTATTTATTCACTTTGTCGTGTCGACGGCTTTTGTCCTGTAAATACGTCTGTTTCACATTTGGTGCGACGGTTAGTAGAAAAGAAGCCTTCCATTCACATTAAGTGCGCAGCATCAATGGACGTCGTTGATTTTACCCTTTTCATTTCCAAAAATGTTGTACTAGTCAATGAGAGCAAATATGTACGTTTACTGCAGACTACAGTTATTTTGCTGTGGAACTGTGGACCCTTTCATATCAGTGAAATAGATAAAGCACTGGCGTGTTTTGGGGTAAATGATAACTTCAGACAAGACAAATAAAAGCAATACGATGCTCAGTTTTCGTATGACGCCAAGAAGAACTCGAGAGCAAATTTAGGCATTCTGCAGGTTAGACTGTTGGTTACCAAAGGTTTGTGTATGTTACGGCCTAAGATATTTAGCTTGCCTGTCATTCTATATGATTACCCCATTACGTTATCTAATGGTCACGTGCGGGTGCCCTTTGCGGACATACATCCAGGATTAAAATCCCAAGACGCTAACTGAAGCTGATGAAAGTAAATCTAATGTCTTGTTAACTATTGAAAACCGTCTGCCATATCAGCTCAGACTGCGATTGCGATATGCAAACATTAAGGGACAAGAAGAAAGGCTTTGGCTATAAGAGCCTTTTGATATAGTTTGACCTTGTATATTTTTATTATCAATACTTTCAACTGTGTTTCTTCTCTTTTCAGATAACGATGCAATCAATCTTCTGTTTGTTTTCTGATCTTTTGCTTTTCCATAATAATTGGAATTCTTTCCTTTTATCATGATAAATAATCTTTTATTATGCGATTCTGCATATAACGAGGTAAGGCTAAGAAACGTGTGTTATAAATATAATCTACTGATGTAAACTTTTAAATTTATACTGGCATCTCAAGAATCGTTTATATTTTTTTTTTCTGACTGTAACCTTTCTTACAATTCACGAAGGCACATATCAGTGACATATGCCCAAATTGTTGGCACTGATATCAATCCCGTCAAATCAATTACAGCCGTCCATTCGCGCCTGACCTATAAAGCGTCGTTAACGACGTTATGAATATTTTATTTATTATGAGCCAGTGAGTGGTTAATCGGGTTAATTAGAATTATAAGAATCATGCATAATTCTGGAATTCCAGATCAAATTAATACGCGGTCCCATTCTGCTGCTGTTATTTTTGTTGCTAGCACTTATTATGAAGTGAAAATCGATTCAGGCGTGGCTTTGCATTACTTGAAAATTGATCAAAGCACACAAACAGCACTTGGTGCTCGTCAATTCTAAGAGAATAAGATTTTTCGGGGTATACTCTAGGCATTTGAGATACTTGCCAATCGTTTGACACAAGGTGCATTTATTTACCATTTTAGGCGGAAGTTTTATTGATGAAAATGCATCAATGAATCTAAGTAAATCAGGCGTTAGACTAACTAACTAACTAACTAACTAACTATATATATATATATATATATATATATATATATATATATATATATATATATATATATATATATATAAAGAATACAAATCATATGGCAAATAACAGCCCTTTCAAGCGCACTAGATCAAGCAAGGGATCGCGTGTGTCAGGGATTGAGATAAATGCAATAAACTGACGACGAACAGTGCAAAACTAGTATCTAACTAGCCTGAGCGCTTTCGACTCTTAATGAGTCTTTTTCAAAGGCATATACAAAACACAGACAAAACAAACAAATAAAACACAAAAACCGTTATGTTTGCAAAACTCTACATTGCTGTTTCTACATGAATTAAACTTTTAAATGTATTATATCTCAACCAGCCTATGTCAACTTGTTGCGGATACTGGAAAATCTTTGCATTAAGCTAGAAATCAATGAGCCATAGCGACATCTATTACTTTGTGTACATTTATGTAAGCGAAATTATATCCCGGATATTTCATTCTTATAGTAGTAATTGAAGGCTACTAAGAAAATTTAGAAAAGTTTTGAAAAGAAAATGTGTCGGCTGCAAAGGATAAATACACTTGTGCATGGCTGTCTTTTTCTGGTCTTCTTGGTTTAAACCGCTTGGTTTCAATGTTTTAAGGCGGCGTATCCAGTAAGATTCCTTTCCTTTCCTGGTTTCGGAACTCCAGCTGAGGTTGTTAGCAATTGCAATAAGTGTTATATCACTGAAAGTGTGGCCAGGGGAGGAGAAGTGTTCTGCGACCGGGCTTCTGTACAGCTTCTTTGTCATCCAATCAGATCTATGAAGGTTGATCCTTTTGAAAAGCTACACAAAAGGATCAACCTTCATAGATCTGATTGAATGGCATTTTGTTGTGTCATAGGCCAGGTGACAATCTGTATATAAAGAAGACCTGATAAACAGTTGTTCATTCTTATTTTAGTGTCAGTGTAATCCCTTTTAGTTGTGTTCTGATGAAACTTGTGAGGAATTATTTATTTAAATTATTCATTGGAATTACAAAGTATTTATTGACATTTTGGGCTAAGACACTATTTTGGGATTATTGTGAATTCATTCAAAAACATTTTGGATTAAATCATTGTGATAAATCATATATAATACTCTTGGTTCATCATCACAGTCAAGACTTGAAATTCATTCGGAGCACTCTATACATTTGGATGTGTGATTGAACTTTTAGAATTATGTGGGATTTAATTCACAATAGTATACGTTCCTTTCTAATTTTCACTTTGTATTCTAGAGGAATAAATTTATTGTTCAATTTTAGTAAACTTGTCGGTTTTGATTTTTTGTTCCTTAGATGAAGACCACAGGGTCGTAACAATTTATTAACGATTATTTTTTTCTTTCCATGTAAGCGTAACAACCAAAATGGATATATATTTACATTTCAATGTCATTGTACAAAATTAAAATACGAAAACACATCAAGCACAAATCACCCAATACACAAATAAATCGCAAATTAAACTCATTGTAGTAAGTTTACAACATTCAAGCTCTATCTGCTGCAATATAAATCACGAAAGCGCCATATAAACAGGCACTTTTACAACATTCTCAATTTATCTGCTTCGTACTTAATCTATGTCAATTACGATGAATGTCTTCTTCACACGAAGGTTTGCGACTCGTATTCATTACAATTCACAACACTTTTGAACACAACGAGTCTTTCGTGCACATATACAGCTTTAGTAGTCATTACGCTGCTGCATGTAATGTTTATAATGTGTCCACAACTAATTTACTGGTAAACGAAATCCAACGAGAATAGTCACTAACACACACATCACACGTCGTCTTGTGGTATCAGTGCTCTGATACCCAAGATATATCTCTCCACGATTGAATATATTCCTCTCAACTAGTAAAATATTTGGTAATATTTTTCGTAATAGTAAATGTATTGGAAAAGTCCTGTCCTGCAGGTAGTGGCATCCAAATGTTCCCGATGATGATAAACGTCTTCGACACATGAGAACTCTTGGTATGACTTGAGGGTGAACATTCAAGGTTTCACGAGGTGCTATCAGGTTCTACAGTTTTGTATTGGAATGTTGGACATGTCGAATATTTTATACTTTAGGAAGGTGTTACAATTTTAGGTGTACTAACTTCGATCCAGACAGGAAACATCAAATTATTGTGAGTGATTCGTTTCTAAAACGATCGTAATAGATCGGTGCTATAGTTTCAGTGTTCTAACAATGATTTTCGTAAATTTGTAATGAAACCAGTTGCTTTCTTTGGTAGAACTTTAGACTTGAAATATTTAAATTTCACCGTGTACGTATAACCTGTCTTTCAGAATCTTTGAAGTGCCTTTGTGGTCTCTCGAATATGAAAATAATCTTCAGGAGCTAACAAACGACTTACATTCTTGACTATTTTGGTCTCGTAGCGGAGGTAGAGTGTGTTGATTCAGGATCACTCATGTCGTCTTCATAATCACTTAAATGCACTTGTGCTAACACTAGACTTAGCGAATGCGTTGACACTGAAAGTCATCGTCCTCTCTTGGCTATTCTCTGAGTTTTCCTTAGCGTGTTACTATAATTTTAATCTTCATTCAAAATGACAACTAAATGAACGCTGGGCTCGAGAATGTCCACCACGTCAAACTAAAGGAACCACTAAGTGTTACGACTATATGGCCTTAAACTAAGTAGCATGAAAAGCAAAACCAAGAGGCTTCTTAAAAGATTACAAGTTATTTTATTCTCTAATTTATAAAATGAAACTTAATGAGGAACTTACAGCATTGTCAATTACATCCCAAATAATCCTAACGGTTCTCTCACAAGTCCAAAAGTTTGGAACGTTTCCAGTGAATTCCAATAGTTCCGAATATGATGTACTAATTTCCTTGAACAGTTTGATGTACCTACAGTCGTGATGTATAACCAAGATATACTCCAGAATACCCTTGAATATATTCACCATAATTCCTATATAGTGTTTTAGTCGAACGGTTAACGAGTACTTTGTAATTCCAATGAATACTTTGAATAAATAATTCCTTTCAAATTATAACTGAACAAAATTAAATTTTGTTCCTCAAAGGTTGATGTTAAGAAAGGAGCGAATAATATTGTTTATCTCAAAATTTAGATACTTCCTTCACTTGATCGTATGTCGCAATAGCATTTAGATACATCCTTCACTTGATCGTATGTCGCAATAGCATTTTCTGAAAAAAAACTCAATCATCTTAATGGAAAATTACTTCGAAATATAAACAATGCTGTCAAGGTAAAAAAACAAGTAATATGAACATGCTTACAAAATTACAAATTACTGTGATCTTAAAATACAGTCTACAATCATGGACAAAAGTTAGCTATCTAATGATGTTTACAAATGACCATTAGCTGCAACTACAACCTACAATAATGGATAAAATAGTTAAGTACTCATTATAATATTCACAACACAAGACAGGAGAATATAGAGATAAAAGTAATGATGTTATCAATGTCAAGAAAAATGTCATTAGGCTTATGAATGCCCCAAGAGTTAAGAAAGCAAGGAGAAACAGAGGAATACATATCCGTAACGAAATTATAGAAAGCACGATGAATAGAAGAAATAAAAGAAGAAGAGGAAGAGCCCATGCCATTGAAGAAATTCAAAAGAAAAACACGGTGGAAGAAAGTAGAAAATGGAAATTTTTTCAGTGTTACAAAATTTCACTGTCAGTCTGAATTCACAATAAAATACCAAAAAGGAAAGTGTAAATGTCTCTCAGTCTTTTTCACTCATTCAAACATCTACACACTGTATCATGTAGAAATATATATATATATATATATATATATATATATATATATATATATAT